>BMAW01114022.1:36368-60745 GCA_019974015.1 Nephila pilipes
TATACAGATCTATTTATAGGAATATTTTATTAAACTTTTTATTACGTAATAACAAATTAACCACACATAAAATAGACAATTTTAATAACATTAAAAAATTCTACAGCAACTTTTTGGATCATGATTATCCAATAAATTTTTTAAATACTTATATACATCATAAATATATTAAACATCTTTGCAAACCGTGATCCATTTTCAAATCCAACACACAGCAATAGGTCCACAAAGTCGGCTTGTTAGTGGTCTAGCCGTGAAGAATTTATTTATTTATTTACTTTTACACAGCTTACATTTTTATTCACTCACTGGACCATTATACTAATTTACCATACAACTTATTACCAACCAATAATTTGCATCATTTTACACTTTATTACCAATTAAACAATGATTTAAATCTTTTTTCAATTTATATGGTGATGACGTGTTATATATTTTTTTCATTTTGAGTATCTGATATCCATCTTGAAGCTTAAAGAATGTTCTGTCTTACTACTCACATATTTGAATCTTCATTTCTTTGAATTTTTGTAAGTAATTTTTATAG
Organism: Nephila pilipes; assembly: GCA_019974015.1. Lineage (NCBI taxonomy): Eukaryota > Metazoa > Arthropoda > Arachnida > Araneae > Nephilidae > Nephila > Nephila pilipes. The sequence continues at coordinate 36,919 of BMAW01114022.1, forward strand.
TTTGATTTGTTGATAATTTTTAGATTTATAGATTTTATCGTTGAACTTTTTTGCATCTTTTAATCATTGAACTCTTTTGTAATTTGGATTTCCCAATTCAGCCTACCAAGTCGCAAAGGGGGGAAGGTTGGTTCCATTTAACTAGTTTAACCCCACTTATTCGGTCCTCAGCCCGAAATTGCTTTTTGACTTGCTGGGTTCCATATTTTCATTTACATTTTATTCTTTCATTTTTACATTTCTTTCTGGATTTTTGTCTTTTTAAATATTTTAAATTATTCTTTCATAAATTTTCAGTATATATATATATATATATATATATATATATATATATATATATATAAGCGAAATACCACTGACTGACTCATCACGAGATCTCTAAGACTATACAACCGATTGACTTAAAATTTAGCATAGTTACTCATTTTGCGATGTAGACGCTCACTAAGAACGGATTTTTTACTGAAGTCTTATCCAAAATGTAATTCTCATCCTTTAATCTACTCTTATCTACTCATATGTTATTTTTGGCGATTTTATCGCCAAAAATGATATGACCGACGCCAAACGGAATATATTTTTTTATATGTATACTATGTATTGTCACAAATTAAGTTAACTTGGTGAGATTTGCGTGTGCGAAATGGAAAAAATACCAAATAATTTAATACTGAAGCGCTGAAGGAGGACTGGCAAGATTTTGGCGAAGGGGCTCTTTTTGTGAAATTTCGTGCATGTCGAAAATAGGAAACGTACATATTTAGCGATAGAAGTAAATGAGTTTGGAATCCCGCGGTTGGTTAAAGTGTAATTTAGCTCCTAAACTTAGTGGGATTTTGAAAAATACTAAAATGGCGATTTCTTAAGGAGTAGCGTACACGCAAGACAATGTAAGTATATATAAGCGAAATACCATTGAGAAGTTCTGGATAACCATTATTACAGACAATCAATTCCTTAAAATTCTAAATTTAGATTATCATTATCTTTTAAAAATTGAAAGTTTTTTTGATATTTTATGTATAAGTTCAAAAATATAATATTATCGTCTTCCCATCGAAGCGGGCTGGTATCAGCTAGTGTGTGTATATATATATATATATATATATATATATATATATATATATATATATATATATATATAATTCCAAATTTTCATCATTTTATGAATACCTTGCGTTTGGCACAATATGTAACAAGAGGATTCAGTACCAAAAGTTTCATACAACCAACCAACCAACCATCAACATATCAAAAAAAAATAGAGTAAGAACAAAGAATATATATCACCAAAGATTATTTTTAATATACAGAAATTCTGATTATTTGTTTAGGTTTATGATTTGTTTCATTAAACAATGTTAGTTTTCTTATATGCGTATAATTTTAGTAGTTTAATTTTGAGTGAGTTTAAAGGTATATTGGCTTTTATGAAACTATCTTTATGAAATATAGATGTTCTTTTTTTCTCTCTGTATTCGTTTATGATATTTATAGATTAATATTATTAAGAATTCTATGCTTTTACAACATTCCTTCCTTATTTTCTACTGTGTTCATAAAGAAAAAAATACATTTCCTGTCGACTCCATAGCTTAAAATTTCAATATGGACGCTTGTAAATTTTTTCATGTAGCATGAATCCCACAACAATTAAAAGTGATCCTGACTTTCTCAGGATAACTTTTAATATTACTTTCAGGATATCTTTTAATATTAATTAATTATTTTTTTTAATATTACTTTCTCAGATAACATTTAACAAAACTGTGTTTCGTTGTGTTACTTTTATCCCACTCTAGTGCCATTGTATAAGTAAATATAATTAATTCTAAGAGTCAATATCTAATGAAAGGACACGAAATTTGTTCCAACTTAATTATTTATTTATCAATTACTGTAATATAATATTTAATGAGCTGTAGCTCTCTCTGGATTCTAAGATTAACCCATCAATTAAAATATTATTGAAATAATACGTTCTTACCAAACCCTTCCTTTTGGGGTTGCTTTTATCTGTCAAATCCTCTGCGACAGCTATAGCCAGTAACTACTCTTGATATTATTGCCCTCTTTCTAGAAATATGCTCAGAGTTAACCCCGCTCTTCCTCTAAATTTCGCTTTACTTATATCTGACTTACTGCACTTTATTTCCACCTGCATCTAATTAACATAAGCACGTTTCATTTGAGTAATGAAGAAATTGTTATTTTATGCAATCTCAGTTAAAGTCCCGAAGGTTAGTGAAGAGAAAATCGAGAATAGCCCAACGTCACAACTGTAAATATACCTTTGTAAATTTAGGAAAATTGCAGACAAAATCATATTCTTATTTGAGTAGGGACTGCTTTGTACACTATAATTTGTATCTATTTCCAGTATCACAGAAGTAATTCACATTTTTGCGTACACAATTTTTTTCGTTCTGATTAATTGAAGAAAGCAAATAAATTAGTTAGATTTATGAAATCTGCATATCCGTCTCAGAAATCAGTAAATATCTTCATAAATGTTGAATGCACACTAGAATAATTTTGGGTTAGTTAAATGGAAATTAACATTACACTAGAGGTTACAAGAGGAGTATTGTTACAACAATGGTAACTTTTTTTTTGAGTTTGGTAACTTTCAGGAACTACAAGAATTGACAACGACGCCAAGGCTAGTATTCCGTCATTTTGACTTTCGCATCCCACCAAGACCAGATCTGAAAGAATTTTAGAAATTTGAAAGCATTTTGAAATCGCAAGTGACTCTAAATGGATTCAAACAGCTAAAACTAACAGAATTCCGATCGATTCCGGATAGTATGAAACTCAAACTCGTAGAAACTAAAAGAATTCCAACCGATTCGAGTTGGAGAGCTTAGAGATCGATTTTATATTAGAATTTCTCATATATTTCCAACAAAAATATGTGTAGGAACTAACTACATAATAATGATGATACATGATAATGTCAAAAACTAAAATTCGATATCATACATCATTTAATCTAAAACTTTCCAAGCATCAAAGTTATTTCAAAATTTCTCACATCATCAAAAAATTTCTATGCAGAACGTTTCACTTTCACTCCAGTCAAAAAATATAACATAGGAAATTTAAACCTATTGAGGTTTCAAAATCTCTTTTCATGATACAGTTCTAAGACATCGATCTTACTTACCAATAACTCTTAATATCCCATTCTAAAAACGACCACTTTTTCTTTGAGGGGTGGGAGGACAGGACTAGAATTTTCGCGAAGTAACTTGTTGCGTTCTTTGCCACCCTCCTCCACATGAATCTCTGCAAAGACCATTATCTATAATACAGCAAGCGTCCTTTTACCTATACATATTTAACGACCGATAGGACCAACTCGATGTTACAAGTTTTCTTTTGCCCGTCGAGATTTTTTTGAGCGAACTGACAGTAAAGAGCTTTTCGTCGGGGCAGGATTTCATGTCTCTTGGGGCATGCGAAATCCTTCTTTATTTATGTATACCTACGTTCGGGTATTAAAGGGATACTTGACATTCTTCTCTTTCTTCGGCTTCAACTAAGGCAGGGAAAAAATTATTTCCATTCTTTATTCTTTATGCAAGCGTTTATCTTAGTTTGAAGCTCGAAAATAGAATGGGAGATGAAATTTTAACTTGCTATTTCGTTTGACTGCTGCCGCTTTTCACTTTTCTAGTCTTAAGGCTTTAAGAAGGAAGCCGTTGAAATTCCTATTGGATTCATATGCGTTTTAATTTTATCTACGAAATTGTTTATTGTGTGGTAAAACAAAATTTATATTTATAATAAAGGGACAAAGGGGAAAAAGTAATTCAAAATAGCAAGTATACTTAAACAATACATGAAGGTTGAAGAATAGATGAAAAAGTGTATACTTCTTTCACGTTGTGAGTTTAAAAGATTAAAAAGCGTATATAAGAAGATGGAAAATAATTCTTTGGTTGTGATATGTGGTTCAATATCAAAACTACTGCATACTAATACTTTAAAAATTCTTGCAAAGACAAAAAAAATGAAGAAATTAAAAAAATTTGTATTGAATTCGGATACCTTATATATTGGCGATTCTCCCATTAAGTCTTTACTTAAACACTCCTTACAAGAATTAGATATGATAACAATAATTAAATACGATGCTTACCTCGAAAGAAGGAGAGAGAGAGAAAGACAATTTATTCAGTTAAAAAATATTCACCAACAAAAAGAGAAAAAAGGACTTTTCCAAATTGTGTTTTGCACCAATGAAAATAAATTTACAGTATTGCTTTTCTCATAAAATATTTTCAAATATTAAATAAGATATATATATATATATATATATATGATATATATCTAGCATAATAGTTCTCAAAATATAGCTTTTCATAACTAAGTTTGGAAATAGAATAAATGTAACTTATATTGCCTTTTTATCACCATTTTAAACTTCTTTCTAAACTGTTCAGGGAATTTCATTCAAGTTATTATCATAGAATTCCAATTTCTTACGTGTAAATAGCTTGTTTGTTTGACTGTATAATGAGCAAACAAAAGTTAATACAAGCAAAATAAAAATGGCTGTTTTACATGACCGAAAAAAATTTCAAATATGCTAATGAACAGAAAACTTTATTTAATCGATAAACTTGCAATTTTTTTCAATGTCTTTGCTTTTTGAATAATATTCCTAAAAATGTTATTCTTACTATTATTATGAAAGTAAAAGATATCTTCAGTAAAACTACTGACGAACTATATGCAACGCAACGAATGAGATTTATGCAGGTTAAATCTGCTCTAATGAGTGAGCATTTGAACTCAACTCCAACGTACCATGTTCAAAGCCTTATTCTAAACTGAATTACAGAAATATCAAACATCAGAGAGCAGAAATGAATTACCTTGAATAATTCATTTCTTTAATAATAAATGCCTAACATTTTAGTTATATGACGTAGATAAATAGCTTACTTGCCTTGAGGATACATTCGAGAAGCTTAAATGAGCAGACGTTTATCAGCATTTCAGTGAATAGTTTTATATTTACCTAAATGATCACATTCCAATTGTATCTGCTTATCAGCATTTTCGTAAGTCCATCAATAAATTTGGAAATTCCGTATTCTGAAAGAATTCCATAATGTCTGAAAATATAGCGAGTTTGTTCAATAATGAGTAAACAATATTGGGGGAATATATTTTTATTATTTCTTATGCAATCGTTTATTGTCAAAATCAATTATCCGAATAATTTTTATTATTCCTGCATTCGTAATTTAACAAAAAAAATTAGTAAAGAAACTAACTAATTAGAAAATTAAATTAGAAATATTTTCTTTTGTTCTTTGAAAGTTTGTTGCATTTAATCGGTTCGTTCCAAATTAAATTTGAAGAAGAGAGAAGTATTTGTTAAAAATGCATTATGTAGTACTTTTTAAGCCTTGTAAAAGAATCTTACAGTTTGACTGAAAAAAAGTAATGTGATTAAATATAATTAAATGATTAAATAAGATTTAAGAGGGGGCTTATAGTTAAAAGTACGTATTTATTCTATTATTAAACTGTACTGCATAGTATTACCGAAAATAATCTTTTAGTAATCATCGCATTAAGATAAGACTCCATTAAACTGCAACTTTAACTACTATATTTTATTTCAGTCAACTGCATAGCATAAACTCTCAGTCTTGATTTTCATGTCTTCACTGAGAATTCTTTAGTAGAAGCTATCTAATTTTATTAATTAAAAGAAATATATTTACACATTCGAAGAAACATAAAATTTTAAATGTTTTATAAAATAAAAGCATAGTAGAAAATTTTCTTTATAATATAAGGCGATTTTATTTCTTTGTATCTATTAAAGTATTACAGATACATATTAAAGCAAAAAAAAAAAAAAAGAGGATAGTTCTCGGTATATCAGTACATATTTTTTTTTCAATCAGAGTATAAGAATAAAAGGAATAATATTAATAAGTTTATGAATCAAAATAGTATACTGCAGATTTTAGTTCTATACTAATTTAAATTGTATGAATTAAATAGAAATATTATTCTCTCGTGATTTTAAAACACATTGGGTTTATGTTAGTCAATTCTGGCATATATTAAAAGTGATATCTTTAAACAAAAGAAGATTTACAAAGTATTCAAGAATTTTTAAATAAGAAAAGAAGAAAAATTTTCCTTTTTAATAAGGTTTCGGAAACGAACATATAACAAAGAGTATGATATTTAAAATGAATAACACAAAATATAACTCAAAATGTTTCATAATGATTAAGCTAATGTATTTCCTATTAAAAATATTACAGAAATATTTAGGAGAAATAATGAATTGATGCAAAGTAAAAGAAATATAAAATATATATGAACTCGTATTATGAGTTTTAGAAGCATATGTTAGAAAAGGATTATCCTCTTTTGATTTCAGTTACTATTGAGAAAATGTAAACGTATGTAATGTCTTTGAAAAATAAATTTAGGATTCATACCCTCTCTCAAATCTTTATACCATTACATTACAAAGAATATAGTTACAACATATTAAAAAGGAACAATCCATTGGAGATTTGTTTCGAAGATAACATAAACAACACTCATTCTTTTTTACTAAAGTATTCACTTCTAAGATATTACGTTTAAATTAACGTTTCATGAGATTAAATTTACAGGTAATGCATATTATAATAAATAAATTCGGAGATAAATAGTTAAAGTTAATCTCTTAATAACGGAGATTTTTATATTTCACACGTTAAAAATAATTTTTAGTAATACAGAGATTGATGTCAAATTTAACCTTTCTAAATGATGTTCTTATGGATTTTCAACCTATTCTTTTTTTTTTTCAAATACTATTTTTATCGTTGAAAAAATTCTTAATTATCATTCTCGAAACAGTATTTTGGGGAAAATAACTGAGAAATTCTCTCAACGCAGAAATTTCATCTTTGAAATTCTTAATGGATGTCTACTTTTTTTTTATATATAATTACGTGTGCTTTTCTTTCCTAAATTTTGAGTATTTAAATGTCGATTTAAATTAAATAAGTTTTGTAGCTTACCACATATATCCGTTGAAATTGATTTGATCCAGTATTGTTTTAATGTTTAAAAATAATTTGATATTTAGTTTTATTCATTTGATCCAGGTATTGATTAATTTCAATAAAAAATTAATTCTCAAATGAAACTACATAATCATAATAAATAAATTATCTGAATAAAACGCAGAATGTGATTTCCAACCCATTGATTGTTTATTAACATCGCACTAAGGAACAATATGAGGGCTATTAGCAAAGGACCTCGTAATTTTGAGTTTCGGTCAAGTGAGGAGGACAACACTTGAGATGGCATATCCTTCTCCAAACCTCTACACCACGCCCATGGGAGAGCTTGGAATCTCGACCAGATTTAAAGAGCATCAGTCCGTTACCCGACGGGACTTAAGGAACATTTGGGTTCGAGTCAGTGACTCGATGGAACCAACGTCGACCGGGAGTCAGCGACCATGACTAGTAGGCCATAGCTGGCACAAATTGATTAGTAAAAAAGGCATATTTGATTCTCAGAGTATTTTATTAAGTTTTGGCTATTATTTGTGTAGCTGTAATTGTTACAATAAGATAATAAATTACCGAATTAATACATCAAATTATATTTTATTATCTACTTCGCCAAGAATGACTGGTTGGTTGGCTGATGATTTTAGCCAAAGACCATATTTGACCAATCTAATCCAGATACTCTCTAATTTGATAGCAACTAAGTATATTTCATGAGCAATAGTAGTATAGAAATGCCAGTGATCTATATGGAAAATTAAGAAAGAATGATAAAGTTGAGTATCGAGAGACAAGAGAAAGGGTCAAAAATTGGGAAAGATCGCTAGTGCTTGCATCACCGGTTTTTAACGATATCAGTAAACACCATTGCAAGAAAACAGGGAGAGATCACTTGGTCATAAACACAAGTATTTATCTTTTTTTAAGCTAAAGGTGAATATTGTTGAGTATTTATAGGTTTTACCTCCTTTTTCTTAAGCCAAGACCATAAACAACAAAGAATCAGAAATAAAAATAGTAAAAGTTCTTAACATTTGATAACAGAAATGTTTAAATATAATCAAAATATTTTTTATAATATTATTTGAAAAATATTTTTGTTTTAATGTATACCATAGCCCAAGTTAATTATAACAATGAGGATTACTTTCTTCGTAAAACTAACTTATGGGAAAATAATTTTTATACGAGAGTAAACAGATTGATACAGTCTACGTGTTACTCGCATTAAATATTTTACAGTCTTAAAAAAATCTGAAATTATATAAATTAACTTTTAAATTGCGCTCAGAAAATATAGAGATTTTTTTTTCCAGTAACTTTTTACATACCAAGAAAATATATCTCCTTTATTGCAGAAAATAGAAGAGTTATTCATCGAATCCATCATGTAATATTTTTATATTTCGAATCTCTACATGGTATGCGTCTGTTTTCAAAAGTTTCTGCCATTTTGAAGACGTAACCATAACTCAAAAGGAGGAGGTTCAAAATTTGACAGTTATAATCTATTGATCTGTTCAGTAAATATAAAAAGAATCGCACGTCTCTCAGTAAGGAAGGAAAGTGTTTGGAATGCAGCAGTAAAGTCGGTTGGATTCACTTTCAAAGTCACTTATGCCTTTGGGTTTGAAAATAAACAGAAAAAAGAGATTTTCAGAATTTCTTTTCAAATAATATTAAGTACTTTCTAAGAAAACATTTTCTACGTAATACTAAGTACTTTAAGATTTTTTTGAATATGATATTAAATACTCCTATTCATTTAGCCTTTACTCTAAAAGTTCCAAAAATTTATTTCAATTTAAGAAAAACGTATGTCATTATATTTTGTGTTAATAGTTGTACAAGCTACAATTTCAAATTCTTGTGCTTCAAATGTAACGAAAATTACAGATTTTAATCTACATGTCGTATTTCCATGAATAATAACTATTTAACTTGCAAAATAATCACTAAGAAATGTTTTTATATATGTAACCTTACTAAATTTAACTTTTCAAATCCATTAATATACTTTAACTTAAAGCTATAATTTTACTATTCAAAACTTGATTTTATTGTTTATAACTGATTATTTATAATGGAAATATTATGGGATTAAAACAGTTTGTATTGCCTTTATTCTAGATACTTAAACGAAATATTCTAGTATAATGGAAGTCAGTTCAATTTTATTGTTGGTTCTAAGCAAAAAAAATATTTAATCGTTGCAGTGCATTTTTATGTATCAGTAAAATGCCTCTTGCTAATAATTTTGTTTCTGTTAATTCAAAGATACAAAATGAACAAAATCTTTGCTAATCTTATAAACGTCAACTTAAATAAAGTTAAATGGAATATATTAATGCATAGAAACCCAATAAATTGGCTTTACTAAATATTTCACAATTTGAAATAAATTATATATTTCTTTGAATTTTTTTTTTTCGAATTAATACTAGCATATTTGATGTTAGTAATTAAATGCAAGCATATTTTAGTAAAACTGTTGAATTTAGAAGGATTGATTTTTGTATTAAATACATCTTTTTCTATTTTTTTTTCAAAACTTTTATTACTGTATGCAACGTTTAATAACATTGTAAATCTTGTGTATCTCTACTATTATAAATTGGCTTCAAATTACAATTTTTGAACTGAGTCATAAAAAATAGGTCGTTCTCAATAACTTTAGCTATTCTCGTCGGATGTGAACAGCATTAGTATCAATGGTAATGCCTCGAAGGGAACTAAAGTATGGAGTGCTGAGAAGTAAATTAATTTACTTAATTATAAAAGTTAATTAACTTGTAAAATGAAAACTTATTGTTACAGAATTCAACTTTTTCCACATTTTTGATTTCTCTATCATCTTAATATTAGCACAAATTTCTGCTTGGAAGTTTCAGAGTTATGGGAGCTAAAAACATTGATCATCTAGCTCTGAGTGAATGTCTCAAATATTTTACGATAAAAAAGTATTTTTCCATCTGATAAGCATAAAAAATTGAAACAATAACAACATTTTGAAAAATATGAAATGTTAAATCAGTTACGAAAAAAAAGTTAATTATGACATACTTAACTTTTTATATATTTAATTTCGTCATGTCATAAAACCTGTCAAATCAAAATTTCTTGAAATCTCCTTCCGTTAGTTCAAGAAATATTGAATTTTGAATTAACGATGAAGACATCGTGGAGTTTGATGGTCATGGAACAATCACATAATGGAAATAAATATATTTAAAATAAATAGCCATTTCTAAAAATCTATAGCATTTTTTTCATAAGTTATTCGTATATTTTATATAATCATCAATTGTATTAATCAAATTATTTAGGAAGAAAAAATAGTGGTATCAAAACTTACGATAAAATGAAAAAGGAAATACTTTAAGGAATAATTGTAAAAAAATTGAAAAATGAAATTATAAATTCTGCTGACGTAATTTTTTAAGTTTTGAATATATTTTGATCATAACTTATGCAGCAGATATCCGTTAAAATATGATTATTTTAGTCAAGGTATGTGATATTATTGTTATCATTACCTGAAATTTCATTTATATAGCTTTGAAAAATAATTAGAATCCTATAAAAGAAGCAGAAATTGAAAAACATTATTGTTCCTGATCAGAATGAAGCGTGTAATCAAAGCGGAATGTGTCTAAGAAATTCGGAACGCATCACATATTATTCAAAAGATGACAGCATTTGCTATAATATTTCTTTCGGCATGAAAGAAATATCTTCCTCAAATTTAAATTACTAAATCTTTAGCAAAAATACTATAATTATTATTACTATTATTTTTCCGTAAGAGGATGCAAAAATCTTGCGATATATTTATTTTTTCACAAACATTTAAACATAATATAAACATTATTTATGCATATAAGAAAATTTTAATTGCGTACGTCAACTTCGATGAATATAGAATACCAATTATGCCGCAAGAAATTCTATTAATTATATTAAATACATTTAATGTAACTTTTTCTTTAATAAATGTTATTTATTTAGAATTTTGTTTAAATAGAATTAATAAACTGACATGTTCAAATTAATAACGAAATTATAAGTAATTGTAAAAATTTTTAATTAGAAGTTAAAATTTTCCAAAAAAAATTTTTGACAACAGCCCCATCAAAATCAAGCATTTAAAATGTTTAAATGTCGTTCAAGTTTAGTCGTATCCCACTAACAGTAAACAGGTTGTTGTAATCAGTTGTAAGAATAAAGAGATTCATTCTCATTTAAATTAGAAATAAACCTTATTTTGTTTAAAACTATTAAAAATTTAACTGAAGAACCAGTAATGATACTATAAATCCTCACTTAGCTGTAAGATTACGTTCCTAGATAAAACATTGTATTAAATGAAGCAATGTTAAAGAAGATAATTTTAAACAAAGTAAATAAGGAAAGGGGAACATGCGGTACGAAAACTTCTTCCGTAATTTTATTAATTACCTTAAACTTCGAATTTAGAGATTAACGGCATTTAGAATTAATTAACTAGACCAAATGATCGAACAGCGGGAGAAGAAGCTCGGTTCATAAATAGAGAATGAAATATAGTGAATGAAAACAATGAAGCAAATGAGAAGTTCATCATTTGGAACATTTATCTGGTTTATTGAACGTGAAGAATTAAGTTATATACATTTAGTTTTAAATACTTGGAAGATAACAAGTATAACCCCTAAAGTTGAAGTTTGATTCGTGTATATGATATGGTGGTTGAGTGTGTAGGTGTCTATGTGTCTTTGTCGATTTCATGTGAATAAGATCGAATGTGCGTTAAAATCCTGGCAAACTTCTTACTTAAAAATGTCACCAGGAGGGATGCAAGTTCGTCTCAAAGAGAAAGAGTTCCCTTTTCTCCTGAAAGTGCAAATCCCATTCCTGAGCATCAGGTGTAAAATGACTCTAATGGATCTTTCATTTGTAAATTCCGAGTCCAAGATGGACCGTCCACTATCAAAATTAAATGTTCCATGCTCGTGAGGACCACGTATCATATGCAATCAAATATAAGCAAATTTTACTTTAATTTTAAGTTATTTGTATATTAACTAGTATGATATTAACCCTTTGCTACTGTCGCCCGAATCAAGTTCGGGCAACTACTACGAGCAGAATTTGTGATGCCCAAACTGACTTTGGGCAGGAGAAAAATTAACATTTCTATTTTGTGAAGCCCGAGTTGAGTTCGTTTCTACTTTAGGATACTTAATTCACTATTTTCTTAATAGAAGGCATTAGTGGTCCAAGTTTTTCACTGATTATAACTTCGGTCGAGGGAGGAAAAATGTGGGTGCTGTCAGATAAATAGAGACACACTTGGATTGATATACAAAGGCAGAGTTTCGCTTTCTCGTTTAGTTTTATTTGCTTTTCAGTGAGTTTTTTTGCAAACAACTTTCTTTTTTCGCAATGTCCGTTTCAGACACAGATGTGGAGTACAGTTTAGGTATTTTTAATTAATTATGTATTAATTTTAATTAATTAATTAATAGGTATATTTAAAATTTTATTTTTGTAATAAAAAACCATTTTCTAACTTTTATAATAATATAAAGAACAAAATTAGACAGTCAAAAAATTGTTCCATTTTTGGTCCATTTTTCTGAAATATATGTCACAGTTAAGGGGTTAAACTTGGTTGGAAACAGTCGAACACACGAACCACACGGTAGAAATCTAAACCACGTTTTGGAAGTGAATGCTCTGAGTTTTTAGCAATGAAGTTATATGTCGTCATCTATCGCAACTTTTTTTCTCTCATTATGCTAATGTTGGTAGAAAGAGGTCGTATTCAAAATGTCTCGTCTTTCTTTTGCATTCGTTTCAAATTGTGGATCATTTGCTATTGTTTGATCAACGATTTTGGTTACAGTTATCAAACATTTACTAAAAATTTGTAACTAATGCTTTGGTTGTTCTTTTTTTATACATGCTCTATCAAAGTAATACTAAACGTTACTATACATATGTAGACCGTTAATTTTTCTTCTGTATTTAATCTTTTCAATATAGGTTCACAAAATAAATTAATTCAGAATAAAACTAATAAGAAACTTGGCTTTCAAGCAAAAAAAAATATATGAAGGGAAAGTCAGCAAAACAAAATGACCGTGAATCGATCAGTGTTATATAGAATCAGCGTTAATCGAAAAAGCACTAGACATGGTCTTACTGTATTTCTCTCAATATGGATCACAGCGAAAATGAAACCTTTTTATACTACCTCTTTGACGAGTGATGCATAATTTTTTAAAGGACATAAATATTTTTTTACAAATCTACTGGTAAATTGGCGAATTTATTTTGTAATTATTGACGACCAGTCACATACGAGCATTTTTTTTATTTTTTTTTTTTCGCATATAAATTTAAATAGTAATCATTTTATAAAAAAAATATTTAAAATTATGAGAATTATTCGTGAAGAATTTTCTAATTAAAGTTTTCAATTAAAAATTCAAAACATTTCATTATTGTGGGATGATATTATTTTTTAAAAATTTAAATATGGGCACAATTCAGATAAGTTTCAATAACAACATTTCAGATATTAAAATACTTTCAAAATACATGGAATTATTTCAATAAATATAGCTGGAATAAGAACATAATTCGTACAGCAACTGTATTTGATTAGTTAAGAGTATTCATTCCATTAACCCAAAATGGAATGAGTGATAGTGTAAATTTTAAACTAGATAAACCTTCTGAGCAAGTGAGACAGAACAAAAAGAAAAGATTGATAGAGCACAAATTAAACTTCGAAGAATTTCGATTTACGATTAGGACAATGAAGATAAATGGCGACATTGCCAAACTTTCTCAGTGGCTTGTGATAGAAGAATTTAACAACTTTTCTTGGTACTAATGCTTCCACGAAGTTTAAAATTCTTTGTTTAAGTTCCAATCAGAGTATGATTCCGTCTTGTTACATGCGAATTACTTTTTCAACATTCTGAAATTAACTCTGGTTTCCCCCTTTTTTTCTAATACTTTTACCCATCAGATAGATACATCAATCTCCGTTAAATAGGCACTCTAAATTTTCACCATGCACCAATAAGATATAAATTAATGTAAAAGACAAATTTAATTTGAATACAGTACCTTATTATCACCTCATTATTAAATATTTTCTCATAAATTATAATTAATAAGAAAGTAATATAAATTTGAATCTCTTTCTTATTATCAATAACTAATTACATTTTAATAGGGTATTCATAAACTATTTAGAAAAAATATCCCTACAGTTTGTTTTTCCATTTTAAATATTTTACTTGTTCCATTTATTATATTTTATACCAATGCATTATAAATCCAGCTAAAGAAAGACAAGCAATGAAATGACCAGAAATAGTTAAAATAGTTTCTTGATTGGCGACATATGTATAGTTCTTATTCAAGATAGGAAAAGTTACTTTGTATATAAAGTACAGTGAGTCTATCAAATAATGATGGGATCTTAAATAATTATAGTTTTGATACAAAGCGTTGTAGAGAAATAAACTATAAGTCGAATTGAAGGCACACACTTCATGTTATTTTTAATTGCTTAGTAAGTAGACTTCGTTTTGTGCTTTCATAGTTGTCGATGCCAAGTAGATATTCAGATTCTTCTTACACGTAGCAGAGAACATCCAGTATAGTACACAAAATAGCTTTGTTGATCTTTTTAATGGACCAAATATCGAACTTTAACGGAATACATTTGCGTGTTTACATAGCCCCCGAAATAGAAATTCGTGGGAGTAAAGGTTAGAGACCATGGGATGAGGTAATTCTCTCTTCTTGTCTAACGCATCGCCGAGGAAATGTTTCTTTAATAAAATCTCGCATTGTATTGCGGGAAAATGTGGAGGAGCCCTGTCTAACAGAAAAATTTAATTTTCCGGTATTTGAAACGCCTTGTAACATATGTAGGAAGATACTTCCCGTTATTATTTTCCAGAAAAAGAAGGAGACAATAACTCTGTCTCGTTTAATAATGCATTACATAGTCACATTTAGGATCCATTAGGTACGTGAAAGTTGTGAGTTTTGACACTTGTGTGACAGGTTTGTGAACCGTTATTTTAGGAATGTACAGCTCTCTATAACGATTCATAGATTTTTTCGGACAATGGAAGTAACTTGCACACACAGCTTCAATCATTTCATCAGACACTCACTTCATTAGGCTGCATGTATCTTCATTATACGCTCAAAAATATTCACTCCTACCAAGTATATTTGAATTCAGTGCGTAAAAACTCGCAACCATTTAAGAAAAAAGATAACTGAAGCTGTTTTGTCTGTCCAGGAGGATGTTCTGTGCGATCTATGAGAAGAGCATGAATATCGTTTTGACGTCAGCAGGGCGACTAAAGCTATGGATTCCTAGGACAGAGGAACTGTCATCTGGCGACCGTAGTATTATACACACACATACACACACACACACACACACACATATATATATATATATATATATATATGTGTGTGTGTGTGTATATATATATGGGGGGTGCATGTATGTATATATATATAGTGGATGATATCAT
This sequence comes from Nephila pilipes, assembly GCA_019974015.1. NCBI lineage: Eukaryota > Metazoa > Arthropoda > Arachnida > Araneae > Nephilidae > Nephila > Nephila pilipes. Next base: position 52,535 of record BMAW01114022.1, read on the forward strand.
AAATCTGACTAGGCAAACTTACCCTTTGATTTGGGTTCCACTCGCTTTCAGAGTTCTTTGTTCTTTAGGACGTTCTTAGCTACGTGTTTAGTTCGCTATCTAGCTTATACAGACAATGTTTTGATTGTGTCATCCTCTGACTCATCGTGGCCACTAGATAACGGCTTCGCTTTTCTAGGAAAGCATAGCTTAAGCGAACACACACTGCAGTCTACTGAACATGAAAGAGACTTGGAAAGTTTCTCTTCGATTTGGCGTATAGTTTATCCCTACAATTCTTTGATCCAAAGTTATAATCATTGAAAACCCTACCATTTTTTGATACACTGTATTGGGACAACTATTGTCAAATACATATAATGTCTACATTATGGAAGACTTTTTTTATATTTCATTATTCCTTCCAATTTCAATGGTATACTTGTTCTTCGCCGTCTTTTAACCAATTATAAAAGCATTTTTGGAATTTATTTAAGATTCTCCAAAAAAAACTTTGAATAATTTCACTATTACACAATGCCATTTCTTTGAAGTTAATTTCTATCTTATCCTTTAAGGTTTGTTTTTACCTTTAAGGTAGGTTCATTTTTATCTTATCTTTTAAAGTTTATTTTCATATTAGAAATAAACTTCAAAAATAAAAATAAGGTCGGCAAAGGCAAAATTCATCAAATAGGAAGGAGGGGAGAAGTCATTGACTGAGGGTCTTGATTGTGTCTGCGATAGGGGTCTTTTAGCATAAAAAACCTTCAGTACTATCTGAGTTTTCTAATAGTATCAAGTCCTGATCCGAAACAGGATATCAATGAGTATATCCTGTTTCGAACTCCCCTCATAAATCTCTGTGAGCTACTATTAGAGTTCAAAATGCTTCTCAAAAGTTCGTCTGATGGCAAAAGGGGAATGAAGAAATCCCTCGTAAGTACGAGATGGATCAAATATAAACGAGGCTTTGGTAAAAGATTTTTTTTCTTAAATACTAACCAAAATTACCCTAATGTTTATTTTTTATTTACCTTTCTTTAAGATCCACGCATGTTTTCCCAGTATTTTAAGGTTTATTTATTCTATGATAAAAATAAGTCATGTGTGTAGGACCCAAAAGCACACAACTTTTTCATTGGATGAAATACTTTTCACTCCACTTTTTTGTGAAGAGTTCAAAAATCTGGTTTGTTGCCGTATATGATAATTCTGATCTATTGAAAGGATGTTTGAGTATTTGCCAGTGAAGTTTGTATAAGTTTCTCGTTTTACATCAACTATTTGAGGCATTGCATTCTCGTATAGAAGAAGAGAATTAAGTATCGCAAAGGGAAGTTTTTTGGGCAGACATATCACTTTGACATTCTCCAGCATTTTATAGAACTCTATTACAATTAAATGTACATCAATCATGAAGAAACTCGATGAGCATTATGAAATCCCTGATGAAAGGAAAATCGACGAAGAGGAAATTATGTGAATTCTAAAATGCAGCAGAGAGATATGTTTCCCAGCAAATAACTGAATTTTCTTTCGGTGGTGTATTTTCATTTTTTGTGCACCATTCCATTCTTAACTGCTTTGTTTCGAAAGGTTACTGAATGAATAAATTAACATATAAAGCAAGAAAGGATTCCAAAACAATTATTCAAACTTTAAATACTTATCATGGTTGCTACGGTGAAATGTATAAAATTCATTTGCAGGTATTAAAGAAAAAGACTCATTTATATTTTACCCATCTTTGAATTTGATTTTCAAAATTTTGTTTCTGGTTGATTGATTTATTGTTTATTAACATCCCACTAAGAAGCAACACGGGATTACTGGAGACAGACACCGTAATTTTGAGCCTCGATCGAGGACGGCACCTGAGCTGGCACATTCCTCTCAAAATTTATACAATTTTTCTTTCTGAACAATAAGCTATCTTCGTTCTAAGTTCAAGCAACTAGTAATAGTTTAATGCTTTCACTCCCTTATGTTAAGTAATTCTACAAATTAAACACTAAACTAGATCAAAATATTTTTCACGTGAATATAATATCTTGTGTTATAGTATATATACATTTTTAACATACATTGTCTTTAGAATTTAGAACCTTAGTATATAGAGGCTTTTTTAATTCATCAGTAAAAGTTGAATATACTAATGTTAAATAATAGAACCAATGTTTGATTACATTTTCAGATAAAAAATTCTCCATAATCAGTGTAATATTTTATGGATAAGACATGCATTTAAGTTAATTTTTAACGTCTTTAAAATTTGGAAATTTTGATGAAAAATTGCAACTTTTTACACCAATAGTAAAAATTAGATATCCATTTGGTATTAAAGTACACGATATCAAATGAATCTATACAGGAAGGAGTATTATTACAGAAACATTTTATAGAACAAAAGTCGATTAAATTAAACATTAGCAGGTATATTGTTCTTTTATATGCTGATAAAATCAGGTTACCACGTTAACATTTGTGTTTTTTTTTTTCTCTTTGAAAACGCATTCCGTGTATTTTTACCCTAGTTTTTAACATTTAGTGTAAATAGACTTAAGAATTGATACGATGATGTTTTATCTTGACAAATTCCAACTTTTTTTTTGTTCTAGTGATTGAAGGATGACTATTTTTGGTATCACACATCTGTCACTTTATCCCATCTATCTTGGAAGCAAAACATGCTCCATCACCTATCATATGCCTTTATGTTACTCGTAATAATGTCACTATTATAAGCCTATAAAATCAATTCTGCTACTTCCACAATATTTTCCGTAACATTTTTTCAATTATTCTCTAAGCTTCAGCACAAAATTTAATTATCTTTTTCACCGTACAATGACAAGAGAGCTTTATGTCTGTATTTTTCGATGTGAAGAAGTTGATGACCATGAAAATAAGAGCATTAATCAAGATTAAAAGAAAGATTTGTGTTTAAAAATAAATTATACACTAATACAAGAAGTCATCGGTGTTTATTACAGATGATTCGATACTTCTGAAATACCACATAGTAAGTATCCAAAATGAAACCCAAATATTAAAAAGTTACAAGAAGACCTTTGATTTAGAATATGCCCGAAAATATTTTAATGAAAACATATTTACAGTCAAATATATAAAATATAATTAGTATATTTGCAACCTGATTACCCCATTAAAATTCTCAAATTAATCATTTTTATTAATTAAGCTACAATAACATTTAATGATTAAAAGAATTTCAGAATATTATATATTTTAGAATTCAACTAAACCTCAGGAAGAATTTATTTTGAAATTAAAAGTTTGTGCTTTATATGATTTTATACACACACACACACACACACACATATATATATATATATATATATATATAAACATACTTTTTTATTATTGTGTCAAATCTAAAGACAATTAAAAGTGTTTATTATTTATGTTACTATCTAATAAGATAGCAAATACTTCATCTTTTGAGAAAAATAATAATTTTTTTTTTACTTCGTTAACTGTCAAACTATTTTATATTCATTACAAACAATTTTATCTTCGACCTGTTTTTTTAAACTAAGGGAAAGATTAATGTTCTTTAAAACACGTTTTTTTCCTTTTATAATCTACATTAAAATAAACACTTGTTGTTTGTTGATGGCTAATCTTAAATTCGCTTCCTTTTAGAAATAAATCAAATATTACCTCCATAGGAAGTAAAGACTTTGTTTTATTTTACATGTTTTTAGGTCGTTATTTTTCTTTCTCTAAAAGAGCCGTATTACCTCGCTAAAATTATTTCCCGTGCTTAATATATTGTTTCGTTCCTCATATACAGATAAGAGTAGCAAAATATCTTGCAATAAATAGATTGTAAAAAAATAGGCTCAGATTTGGTATTTTATTAAATTCCAAAAACAATTTATTTATCTGGCTTTCTCATAAATAATTTTAGGTACAACTAAGCTGTAATATAATGTTTTATAGTTTTTATGATATTTTTATAATTAATTTTTTTATCATTGTGGAAAACGTCAAGAAAATAAAGAACCGAAATTCTGAACAACAAATTTTAATTTTGAAGCATAAAAATACTTTTGTGATTGAAAGTAAACTATTTAGATTACTTATATATATAATTTTCACACACTTAACATCAAATTAAATTGTTGTCTCCCAAATATAATATGGCCTTATGTTAACTCCCCCACCATTTGTTTTTAGGGCTTTTTGCCAAAGCACATAAAGATTGTTACGAACATGAAATGAAGTTCCTCTGCAACATTTCTCTTGTAAAGGAAAAGAGAAATTTACAAAGAGAATTCAACAGTTAGCCAAAGGAAATTTAACCCTTTGCGGCGCACTACCCTTTAAAACTACAAGTTTGACAAAAAAAAATAAATATTGGCAGTCTATTTAGGCCAAAAGGAGTCGTAGATAAATTTTTGTAAGGATTGCACTTACCGTTCTGATTCTGTTCCCTGAGCAGGAACACTATGCCACTAAAACTCTCAGTGCGGTTAAGCCCGCATTGCATTGAAGGGCAAAAATGAGTCAAAGCTTCCGCATAGGAATGAAAAAACACTGTGTATTTTGGTTACATATGATTTTTGATGAACCCGTTCAGGACCGTGATCACGTATACGTGATCATGCGATTCCCCCTTCACAGCCCCGCGGCATCGAATATATGACGGGTGATTCCATGACATTGGGCCCATGATCACACTGGTGTAATTTCAAATTGGAGCGTTTAATTTGAATTTTTAACGGCCATTAGATGGCGGTTGAAGCTCGTTATATTTTATTTTCAAATATCGTTCCACAGAGTGTTGACTTTCAATTCCCGCTTTTCTTTCCGATTTTTTTTTTTTTTTTTTGCTGTTAAATCAGAGGAATTTTAAAACTCAAACAACTGCGCTTGTTCCTTCTTATGGTCGGGTTGTGAGTTTAAAAGGCTGTGATTTACTATTCTCTGGTTTTTTCTTTATATTTTGATGGAGTGGGGGGAAATGATGGAATTTTTATTGGTTAGGGTTGGGAATAGACTTATCGTTCGCATGATTGCATTTAGTATGTTTTCGATCAGTATTATCTTTGCTATAAGGGCGAAAAGATTGAAATGTCTGAGTAAAAAAAGTCAAGGAGACAATGTGTTGTGTGCATAAAGGGTTCCCTAATAGAAAAAAAAACTCAAGCTGACATATTAAGAATGCAAAATTTGCAATGTAGAGCTTTGTCTTGAATAGTGTTTTGAAATGTATCATAAGCTTCAAAAGTTTTAAGTATTATTTAGTAGTTTTATTTCATTTATATTATATTTTTTTTATTCAGTTCTCTTATATTTTACCAATATTTTAAACACTCATAAATTTAAAAAAAAAATTGTCATTCATATTGTTGTTATTTTCGTAGCTACATAATTTTATTTTATCAAAATATATACAATTTCTTTAAAATTCGTAATTATTCCTTTTAAATATCACAAAAATTTTACTACCGTACATTTAAATGCTATCAATGATAATAATCCGTAAGTTTCAGCGTATTTAATCGCAAGGTCGATTTTTAAATGAATTTTTATATGAAATGCGGAAAATCGCCCGGTCACGTGCGTGCATGCACTTTCTGAGTGCGTAGGCCGGGCTGAGTGCGCTGAGTAGGCTGAGTGCATTCTTTCTGAGTGAAAGAACCGGGGAAGTGGTTCTTTCTCCTTTCTCCGGTCTTGAACGGGTTAATAAATATTTATGGCTCCGTATACATGAGTCCTATATACAAATATATTTACAAATTGGTCTGTTATTTAGATTCGTGATATTTTTGGAAACATATCACACCCTTTTGGAAGAAACACAAACTAACATTGCAGGTTTTGCACATAAAATAATTTTGTACGGCTTCACTTTGGTGGTACAGTATACACATTTTCTGTGAGTTCTTTTAATTGGAATACATTTAATATATGTTTGCTAAATGTGATAAGGTAAAATCGCCTTGTTAACTTACGAATATAGTTGTAAATAAAAATAATTACTTAAATTGCGTGATCCTTCACGCTACTTAGACATTTAACTAAACCTGGGATCACTACGTTACACCACGCAGAGAAAAACAGAAACCAGATGCTCTGTGTGTCATCGCATTCTCTTGCATAACATGCGTAGAGCTAGGGTCGCAGTGTTCCCACTTATGGAAAAAACCCATATTATGCAACGATGCTATGTGTACTTTTGGTATTAAAAATTAAAATAATATATGAAAAAATAGTTGACTCGATAGCCAACATATTGACATAGAAATTTCTTATCAAGCAATAATTTTTGTACCTGAAAAAAACTAGACAAAATTCCTTGGAAATATAAGTTTTTACATCAAGATTTGTATTTGAAAATTATGGATTGGCTTGTGTTGTGTTGTCATCCTTTATTTAAGTAGATAGGTAAAAGGAATTTGAAAAACAATTTTGATCCATTTATTGATGAATTTAATGGTTCGAGAAACGAATTATTTAGGTGTTTCCTTACGTGAGCCACTGAGCCACAAAGGGTTAAGCAATGGTCCTTTAAGCTTAACGACAAATTTGGCGACTGTTTTGGCGACTTCGCGAGAAACTAGGCGACAAATTGAAGGCTTCTAAATGTGCTGGAATCTACAAGAAAAATCGACTGAAAAGAAAGTCACATACTTTTCCTGAATTTTTCATGTGATGTCACACCTGGATGGAGAGGATGAAGAACACTAAGAGAGAGAACAGAGGGGTCTAACAGAGGGGTCTGCTTTAAGGATCGATCTAGATATCAATAGAAAGCATTGAATTTGTCGACGAACTATCATAAACGTACTCGAGTGAATTCGAATAGAAGGGCGTGTATCTTCCAAGAACTGTCGCAACCTGCCTTGGAAGCTTAGAGTATTATTGCGGAGATTTGTCTGTAATGTGTAACTAATAAATTGATAAATTAAACGTTGCTGATATAACTGTGACTGTCATTACTAGTGTTCTTTTGTCCTGTAGCTGTGTCACCAATATGTACAAGTACTATAATATCTATTTGTGATGTTATTATGTCCAAGTTTTGCTACATGTGTGTCTAGAATATTATTATTATATTGTCTAGAATATTTATGAATAATGCATCACTTGTCGTTATATTCTATATTGGACTGATTTCACTCGTTATATATCGACGCACTATTGGAATTTTTGTAACAATACTTGCATTTAAATAAAATTTGCAAAAAATTCTAATTTAAAAAGCTGTTATATACATTTTCCAATTTATAGCATAAGAACTTGTCTTGAAATTTTGATGGTAATGTAACCTTTTTGCCACTACTTGTAGTTGTATATTGATTACAGATTTTTTTAAATTTGTCTCGACTACTCTCCACGTTTGAAGTTTCACAAGAATTCATATCTTAACAACTTGTTAACTTCCAGAGGATAAAAGCTTTTGGATGGTCATATATTTCTCGCCTCTTTAGTTTTGAATTCATTCTTGCAAGAAACTCGAAATTTTTAGAATCCATCCACATGTTATAGGTTGATTAAAAACTTCTATATGGCACGAACAAGAAATCTGTAAGCTTTTGACATCTAAATTATAATAATAATGTTTTCTTTTTTATTTGCCTCCTACAAAATTATGCGTGTGTGTGAATTTAACGAAAATTATGCAGATTACGAATGGCATTTTTATCTTTTATTTTATCTCTTACAAAGAAGAAAACACAACACGCACAAACATATTAGATAAATCTTCCTAAATGCAAAATTCCAAGCTTTTTCCCCTCCTCACCAATTTTCACAACCTTAACCCCATATCAATTTATTTTTGCTAGAAACAAAAAGTATGATGTTATGTAAGATATATATCCAAAACTTAAAAAATAGGAGTGATAAATTTGGGATGAAAAAAAAGTTAAATGAAATTATATCAATACAAAATCAAGAAGGCATTACAAAACATTTTTTGTCTATAAAATATATTGCTAGACAATATCTTAAAATGTCAAACCTTGCTTGATGAAAGTTGAAATGCGAAAAGAAAATAAGTCAAATAATTATTTTATGGCATTTTAAAATTCTCGGAAAGAAAATATCTTCAAACAAATAAATAAATGGAAAATATATCCCAGGTAAATAATTTTTAGAAATATATACCACAGACAAAGAATTAAAATGAAAAAATATATATTACAAACAAATAATTAAAATGAAAAAATATATATTACAAACAAATAATTAAAA
>BMAW01114022.1:60755-189855 GCA_019974015.1 Nephila pilipes
AATTAAAATGAAAAAATATATATTACAAACAAATAATTAAAATGAAAAAATATATATTACAAACAAATAATTAAAAAGAAAATCGGTTACCAATAAAACCCTTTTTTGTCACTACTTTGTAGCAAATTTCTTGGACACATAATACTTTCTCAGTTATAATTTAAAAACTTTTTCTAATACTATATTATATGTCAACTAATATTAATTAAAAATAAAATAAATAATAAATACAACTAAAGCCATAAAATGCTTCCCAAATTATTTTTCAAAAACAGTATGAAAACAAAAAATGGATTAAAGAATTTGCTCTTCAAATTCCAAATGTTTTAAATAGTATTTTCAAGAATTTTCTTTTATAATGCAGTTTCTTAATTAAAATATTTGCTTTTCAACAAAAAAAGGTTTTTATTGGTAAGAGCACTAGTTACAAACTTTTCTTTGTATTAAATACCATCTCATCAAAGACAAACAATAAAAGAAATAAAATTTAATAAAAGAAACAATAAAAGAAATTTAACTCCTTTTTACTTTTCAAAAGTACCATACATTGTGAATTTCCTTAAGCGTAAAAAATAAGACCTCATAATAAGAAAAGTTGCTATCGTGAAACGGATAACTATAACAAATATTTGAAATTTGCAAATATTTCTTATAAGTTAAATATTTTGTAAGTTGTTATACATCTGCTGACTAATAACTAATAAGTATTGATAAATCGAATTTTACTGTCTTTTTGTTATACTTTGTCTCAATTTTACCACAAATAAAGCACACAAAACTGTTTTTTTATGATTCTGTTTTGCTATATATTGTATATATTACACATGTTCTTGAAAGAAAATAAGTTGAGAAGAAAAAAGATTTTTGTGATATGAATCGCTAACGCATTTTCTTAAACACTCAAACACTTGCTCAATATAAACTGAAATACTTTTAAAGTTATTATACTGTCAACAAATAATAAAGCTTTACAAATTAGTTAATACTGCTTTTTATTGATTAAACATTTTCTCGAAAGCTGAGGAGGAAATAAGCATGAATATACTTTCATGTTTATTTTCCAATACGGTATAGTTAGCATATTTTCTTTACACGCAGTATGCGCAGTAAAAGTAAAAAAAAAAGGTGATTATTAAACACATAACTAACAAATTATTAAAAGTTTCAGATGCTTTTATCATCATCATAACTTAAATGTTTTTAAAATATTGTACTATTCATTAACTAATAATAACCTCGGTGAAAATCAGTTATTACTGCTACTTTTTCCCCATAATTTTCCCCAAACAGTTCTTTAATTTCTTTCTTAAATACAAGCGCATCCATCTCTCTGCATATTAAAACAAATCTCCTCCCAGGTTTATTTCGACCGTTAATTAGTTTTACCAATTGATATACCTTCCACCTTAATGTACTCATTTTAACTCACTGAACGAAAGATATTAACTCACATTATTATTCCTGTTATGACGATCCGTGATGGGAGTTTCTAGGGAAGAAATTGAAGAAAGAAAGAAGGAAAAATAATAACTGAAAAAGGAAAAACTGACTCTTGTAGTTAATTGCATTAGCCAATGGAAGTTCCGGGGTTACATATGGTGTGAAGAATCGATAAGCGCACAGTTTAGAGCGAAGAATCGAATCAGGTAGAAGATTTGGGATCGCTTTTATTTTTTAGTTTATGAAACCATCTTCAAGCACATTCTTAGAGCTTTGGCGTCGTAAAAGTAGGGCTGTAAATATTAGTCTAATAAAAGAAGTCGGAGTGAAAGTAATTTGGAAGTAATCATCTGAGGATAAAGAGGATGTAGTGAGTAGAAATTTTATCATCGGAATTGTGGGAAGTATTTAAATTGTGGTAAATTCGTCGGACGAAAAATTGAGACACCATTTTTTTTAAAAATTAAGCTCACTTAAGATTCGTGTGTTTTTATAACCCTATGTGTGTGTATTTTTAAAATTTCATTTATATATATATATATATATATATATATATATATATGTGTGTGTGTGTGTGTGTGTGTGTGTGTGTTTATCCTGTATTTTAACTATCAGTTATGAGTTCATCTTTATTGCTTGATACAATTCCTCTTAAGCTTTTAATTTTTTCAATGACACAATATCTAAATTTGCTTAGTTTGGCATTTCCCACGCTTTGAATCTGTAAGGATATTCCTTACTACACAATTAGTCTCTTTGTAAAGTTTCTAAAGATCTCTATTTTTATCTTCATATGATCTGAATAATCCTTACATTTACTTCCCAAACACGGAAACGTTTCTGTCCCTTTGTTTTTACTAGCTTGTCTCGGTGGACATGCGTCTGCCACTACCCGATATATCTGCCTCTCTCTCGTGTCTAATTTGAAATAAATAAAAACTTAGCTAACTATAACTTCCTTTTTGTGTGTCATGAATGAAAGAACTTAGGTCACGAATTAAGAAAAAAAATTGCAGTTTCAAAGCAGCAGTAGGAAAAAAATTAGTGAATTAAGTAATAATAGTTATTATAAAATTTATTTCGTTACACACATGCACACACACACACATTTAAAAGGTTCTCCTAAAAATCCAGTTCAGTGAAATCAAAGAAACGGAATGACTTAGAAAAATCTGTTTCATTGGAAATGACTGTTTCATCCAAAAATTAGTATTAGCAATCACAATGTTCTTTAGTTGACTGTGATAAGGCTTCATCTTGCTGCCACATCATTCCTGGTGTATTCTTTACAAGTGAGGGCACAAAGTTAGTCAACATCTAACACCTAAAATCAGAAATTTGGGGAAAAAATGGTGCATATAGACTCTCCGAGTGAGAACAAGCGAACCTAGATTTTCATTGAAACATTGGATTATTTTCTCACATTTCTCAGTGATGTATTTTTCCATACTTAAATTGTCATGCTATGATTTTCAGATTTTGAAAAGAAACCCAAAAATAAATAATTTACTTAAAAAGTGCTCAAATTTTAAATTGCGAAGGGACTTTTGACTCACCCTGTATAATTAATATATTTGCTTAAGCTGCTTTTGTATTTATGTTCACAAGCGCCATGGTATTTAAGAAAATATTTATTAATGGTAAAAAAAATTAATTAATCAGGAAAAAAAACAAATCCTCAATAAATATTAAATATATGTACTTTCATATCTATCTTATTCTTAAAACTATTGAACGCTAAGAAATCAAAATTTTTTATAAATTAATTACAAGGAATATCTTCAAAATTCATATTGATTTAAGTAAAATTAAACATATTCTAAAGGACACGTAATCTGTGAAAATAATGCACTTTGGACGAAAATTTCATACTCAATACATATTTAGAATTCCTCCCATTTTCTAAATTTCAAAATTGCTAAGTAAATAATATTTTGTTTAAAGAAAAAATAAGATTTGAGTTTCTAAATGCAGAGAAATTATTTATAACCTCCACCTTAAGAAAGATAAATAGCAATTTTTTGAGTTTTGTTTCATCAGGGCAATTAATTTCAAATCCTTATTTGGGTGTGTGTGTGTTTTAATTTCAGTTTTCCAAATATCTTTTAAATTGTAACATTTTTCAATATATAAAAAACCTTTTATATATCTGTTATTAAACCTTTATTTGAAATACTGTGTACCTGTGACTATCACATATGCTAGGAATTTTCGAAAACTTATATTTGAAACATATTTTATTCAAAAAAAAAATTTAGAATTTGTATTTCAATTTCAAACTCTTACAAGAGAAACTAGATATTTTGCACATTAAATCTGCACAATAAAAAAAAGAGCAAGAACTGAAATTCACTGCTAAATGTTTGCTGCTTATTTTTCAATTTTAGCCAATCTGTGTGAAGAATTTTTTCCCTTTGTTTTCAAAAATCTATCCAAAATTCAAATCCCGTGTGTAGTGAAAAAAAAATATTCATGTAAGACAGAGATCAATTGTTCAATTCAAAAGTGCTGGAACAAAATTTCCTGTTTGAGATTTCATCCCAAGTGGTAGCTAGAGTGTTTAAAAAATGCTGCAGCAATAACTATATGGATGACAGCAAGGGCGATTTTGCGTATAAAAAGAGCATAAATTGTAGTCTGGAAAATATTGAAAGTGATGATAATATGCATCCAGACATTTCAATGAGTGAAAGTAATTTTGAGATGGATTCGGATTCTCGGATTCTGACTCAGACTTTTGTGTAATCATATAACTTTTTTACTTCGTTTTACATAAAGATTCCATTCATTCATTCCTTTTTCACGAAGATTGCACCCACCAATTAAGTTAGAGAAGACTTAAGTGATATTTTTCATCCATTGTTATTTTTATGCACGCATTTCCTACCGTATTCTATTATTATTTTTAGAGTAACTTTTGATATTTCGCTAACTTCAGATTTTTAGCTTTAGCGACGACTCATAAAACTAGCAATATGTGGAAACAGTTTCTAAATTAAAACCCATATTCTTGAAAAAGAATGATCAATTCATTTAGAATTATCTTCCTCGGGAATAAATAAATTGAAAAGAAAAAATTTTGCCATATTTGTCGACTTTTACCAGAGTTGTTCCAACAAGATATTATTAAAATTTGAGGCAAAACAAATATTAATTTACTCTGAAGTCTATTTCACTAGTACTCATTTATGTTATTTGAAAAAACAGCATTGTTCTGATGTTATATCAATCCATTTGAATTATTCAGTTTTTTTAAAGGTAAGTCCTAAATACTATACATTTCAGACTAGGAGTTATGAACTACTTTTAAATGAAGATTATGATTCGTTATAGCTCGAATAATAGAAAGAAAAGTTTGTTTGACTCTAAAGAGATTGAAAAGGCTTTCACAAAAGGTTGTATTTTCTTTAAGCGCAGATGAATAAAAAATGTGTTTATTGTATGTAAGATATAAATGACTTTTTAGAATCATAGAGAGATTTTTGAGCAAACAATATACCAGTATAGCAGCATAAACTCAACTAATCGATCCAAATTAAGATTCTCCCTAGATTTTTCAAAAAAAAAAAGAAGTACATATATCTTTTTTCTTTTTTCCAATATAATATGCATATTTTTAAATCATGTGCGTTTTTACCTATGCTCTTAATATTGTTAAGAACTATAAGGAAAACTTATGTAAAAAGCAGAAGGGTGGCAACCATGAGACGCATGAAGCGGTTGTCTAGGAACACTTGATCGCATATGTCATTCGACCATGACGTCACATGAAGAAGCTTTACTTTCGGATATGAAACATGTATTCTCCAACAGTATTTCTCATGCACTTTATATGATAAATGTTACTTTTTAAATACAATTTATTTTGCTCGTGAATTTAACTTGAGATGTTCTACGATGCTCTACACCACATTTTTGGCACAGAAAATCTCACACGTAGCTTGCGTGATTGCTAATCGTAAATTTGCTCTCACAATTCTAAAGAAACTTCATCAATGACCCTGACAGAGTAATAGCCAACATCAATTTATTCATATACTCACTATAAATCTTTCTCTTATACCTGATGTATTTTAATACCTATCATTGACTTTGAGAGATCTCAATGTATAAAAATTCATTTAGGAAGATGCAGCTGATATTATCTACCACCAAATGCATATAAAATATTTTATTGAAATTGGAGGTATTTCAAGTTACAGACTAATATTTCAATGTAAGTGTCCGAGTTAATTATATAATAATTATATAATTTTAGGATATAAATTATTTAATTCTATTTTGTTCTTCAGAAAATAACGTCAAAAATACCGTTCAAAATTATTTTATTTTTGTTATAAATCTCGTGTTGTTCTTAAAAATATCTGAAGCTAAAAAGTCAAATAGATTTATAATGAAAATTCTTTTAAAGTCGCTAAATGTTAAAAGTAAAAAATAAATAAATAAACTTCGTAATTAGAATATATTTAAATTATTGTGAATATTTAATAGATAGAATACATATGTAAAAATTATATATGTAAAACTTTAATTTTAATATTTCCTTTCAAAAGGCAATAAATTTACTTTGTTCTTTTTACATTGTTACTTTGCTAGAGAAATTGTAGTTTAAATAATTCTTAAATGCTTATGACACTTTCAGTTTTCATAATCTTTAATGTCAAATTAATAATAATCCTTTTATCTTTAATTCAAGTAAAGAAGCACCCTCAGAAGTTTTACAGATAATAACAATTTTAATAGCCTCTGAATTTGTATTAGTTTTGCATGAAAATAGAAATTATTATATAAAAAGTTCGTGAAGTATGCATCCTATAAAGTTTGTTTTTTACGTTTACAAGCATTACCTTAGAAAAATCTGAATAATTTTTTTTAAAAAAAGTTAAGTCTTATATGTCAGAAAAAAAAGAAGAAAAATTTAATGTTCAAGAAATATAGTCAACACTATTTAAATCAGGCTAATTCTTTTTATTATTTGTATGACTATTACGAAATTCATTTTTATAGAATACTATGCATTTATTTTAAAGTAAATTATTATTTTACTATTGACAATGTTTAAAATGCATTTTTGGAATGAATATTTGTTTCCTCTTATATGGTTTTGAATATTTAATACAAAAATTTGTCTCTTAGTTTTCTTTCAAAAATCGTTATTAGTAGAATCAATTTGATCACCAGGCATGTAATCCACTTATTCTTATAGGATAAAGTTCCAAACAGCATTAGAGTGAACTGTATTACATTTATTACAACTTCAATTCTTCTTAACTTGTAAGCTAGTAATGGACAGCTATACTTTCTTTGGAAGCCACTTGCAGAAAACTATATTTAAGCAGTTTATTCAGTGTTGAAACACACAGATGAAAATTGTAGCATTTTCCCACATTACCCTTTATTTTCACCCCAAAAGACATTATTTTACGAATTTGTCCTCAATGCAGTTTTTCATTAAGAAAACGATAGTTCTGCAATTGAATTTAAAGTAAGTTAAGGGGAACAAGAATACCCTTAAGTCCAAGAGTATGCGCTGAAAATAATCGAAGTATATTTGTGCTTCGTATTTTTGAAAATATTCGTATTGAACACTTAAATTTATTAAATATACGCAGTTTATTTTAACTTATCTGCATTTAATTGAACTAATAGAACGGACCAAATAAATGATCAACCAAATTTCGGCAACTATCTGCAAAAACGAAAAACGTTCGTAAAGCATCCACAAGTATACCTAAATCTTGAAGATTTTTTTTTTTTTTTTTTTTTTTTTTTTTTTTTGCGAAATTGTTTGACAGAATTAGCACGATAAATTTTATATAATTTAAAACAGCAGTATTATGTTTCTTAATTAACAGGGAATGAAATAAAATAATTACTTTTGGAAACATTGAGCAGCTTAAGTTTACAAATATATTTGTAATAGGAATTGAAATAAATTAATTACTTTTGGGCACTGAATAGTATAAGTTTATCATATTTATTACATATATTTTAATAGCATGACAGTTGCACTATTCGCCAGCGAAAGCCGCATGCAGCTTGTGAGCCACACAATGGCCACTCCTGTTGCATATATTAAGTTATCTTGAATAAACGTTCAGTTTCTTCTTATGACTAAAAACATCAAAGTGAATACACACATTCAACTTTCACAGTAGATTTTCTTAACTTCAGGTTCCCACCTACCGGTCATTTTGATTCCGCGAGCGTATTGCTGATCCTTTGGAATTTCTACTACCATCCTCAAATCTAGACTATTTTATCAATTTAGTTGCTAAAAAGTGCATCCGAAAATGCAAAAAAAAAAAAAAAAAAAAATCCGTAAAATTACATTTCCGGCTGATTTTCAAAAATATCTTAGACGGGAACCTTAAAAGGAACAACAACCGTCTGTTTAACAAAAAAAAAATACATATATCTCCGGTCTATTCTCAAAAAAATAATGTTCTAAAGATAATATAATTCTCTATATTTGACAACAGATGCGAAATCTAGTTGATTATTTTATCTGAACTGTAGAAATGTCTTGCAGTGCTTTAAAATGATATTCATTGAATATTTCTGATTGACTCAACAATATATAATACATTATAAATACGAAGAAGCATATTATTTTTAACAGACTGTAGAAAGTATAATTTTAAATTATTATCTTGTAACGCCTGCCCGTTCCGGGCTGCCTCTCGTGCTATAAATAATTCAATTATTAAACTCTAAGACACAATAAGTCAATCAAAGAGACACTAGAACAATATTTACGGAATTTATTAACTTCTATTTACTATAACAACAACTATTTATGCTCTCCCGGGCAAGGATACTACTACCCTAATTCAACCCACCAATAGTAATCTAACAGACTCTTACCACTAAGCCTTTCTCGATTGCAACTCTGACTCTGGAACAAATGTAGCACTCTGGAATAACTAAATCTCTTGAAACACTACACCTTTTATCCAATCGCCTATTTCAACCTCTCTTTTCAACTCCTCCTTCAACCTCTCTTTTCAACTCCTCCTTCAACCTCTCTTTCCTTCTCCTTCAGCCTTTCTATCGCGACTTTCCGTCGGAGTTTATATATTTCCAAACTCTCCCGCTTCTCTTCATTTCTACCTGCCTTCTATCTACATATTCACGTTTCATTTTTGGTTGGGCAAAGGTTGTTTACAAAAGCAATCAATCTTAATTAAAAGTCCCCAAGGTTAGTGAAGAGAAACCGCGAATAGCCCAATGTCACACACTTAATAATATATGAGAATAAATGTAATAAAAGTACTATACCTAGTTTTTTTTTTAATACGTAACAATAATTATTTGCTAGTATAAATTATAACAACAGGATCATAATTATAACAAATAATTCACATAATTCCAAATCAGAATATATGTAATAAAAGTATTAAAACCTAGTTATTTTTTTAATATGTAACAATAATTATCTGCTAGCATAGATTATAACAATAGATCTATGAACTTTTGATTTTGGTTAAAGGCATTATGAGTTCTCCCTTTAAACAAATTTTTAAGAGATAGCCTTTTCTCCTTTTAATTAATAATTTTTGCCAATTTGTAATTTTATCATCAAAGTAATATTAGTTTCATTTATAATTTTAAGAGCTTATGAGTATGTAGTCAAGTCA
The DNA here is from genome assembly GCA_019974015.1 of Nephila pilipes. Classification (NCBI taxonomy): domain Eukaryota; kingdom Metazoa; phylum Arthropoda; class Arachnida; order Araneae; family Nephilidae; genus Nephila; species Nephila pilipes. Next base: position 69,836 of record BMAW01114022.1, read on the forward strand.
TTTTTACTCTCAAATTTCAACTTCTTTAATACTTTCTATGATCATAATGTGTCTCTGATGACAGCAGAATATGCGTAGAATTTGTAACCCTTCAACTTGATTGAATTTCTGCCATTCAGAATTATTTCAAATTCCAAAAGTTTTGAAAAAATATATTTCAAAAAATTAAATTTAAATAAATTTATGTATTTTATATATATCTGATTGAAAAATAGTCAATGCTTCCTTATAAAGTTAGATATAAATTAATTCAGTGTTATTACAATAAAATCATTAGTCGCAAATACCGCCTATTTTTGAAATATCTTCCCATTAAATCCTTACAAAATTTCTTCTTTGGAAATTTGATTTCTACGTTCATTTCTCTGATATTTAAAACGTCGATCACGTACTTAATTCAAATACATGTAAAAAATTCAATGCTTTTGCAGAGTTAATGGTTTAATATGATACGAAGGAACCAAATGTTATACGTGAAAATGGTTCAAAAACTATCTGTATTAGATATGAGAAATAGGAATAGAGTAACTCACTCTAATATAATTCAATTATCCTTTTCTTTTTTCTTCGAAGTCTAAGTATATGACATTTTTCGTATCCCAAAACATTGCTGCTATAAATTTTCTCGCCGATGAGACCGTCTTCGTCTTCTTTGCAACATATTCATCAGAAACAATCCATTGTTTTAATTGTTACTTTATTTACAGCGAATAATGATGAAACGAGGTCTCGTCAACGATAACAATTTGACTCAAAATGAATACGATCGCTTGACGTGGCAGCAATCAGAACTAACCTTGGAATCGGAGCCACATTTGTTTTGAATCCATTTAATATAGGGCAGCACACAATGAAAAGCCTATCTTAGAAACGTCATGTGTTGTCAGAAACAGGTATTTTTTGAACCACCTTCATTTAATATATTAATTCGCATTGGAAATTCTAGTTAAAATTAATAACGCATCTTTTAATCATTTATTTCTGAACTGATAGGCGTACGATACTGAATTAATTTTTTGCTGCCCCTATTCTACCTAATTAAGGTTGAAAATCTTTTCAATAATCATAAGAAAGGTTAATTGGAATTTTTCTATTACAGTTACATTGACGAATAACTTTTTTTCTAATGACCCCATATTTTATCTAATTTAGGATGAAAATCTTTTCAATAATCGTAAGAAAGGTTACTTAGCATTTTTCTAGTGATGAGTTAAAGTGTTGACTTGTTAATTTATACATCGAAAGTGCTGAAGAAAACCAGGCGGAAGGAACTTCACAATATGAAGAATATTTCACTGTAGAGTATAAAATAAGATTTACCTATCACGTAGATAAGATAAATTTAATTTTCCATACTATTTACCTGTCTAATTTTCCTTTAATATCTCATGAAGTTCCTGATTTTATTAATAAGCTCTTTATTGATTATTTAGGCTCATATGTAAGTGATATCTGTTGTTTGTAGGTAAAACCAATTATAATTTTTAATCTACGGATATGGTTTTACTTTCCTTTTAAGGTAATATAAAGGAGAGAAAAGATAAATTAATCCATTTTGACTAAATGCTAATTCCATTGTCTTCAAAAGTGCAAGTATATATAAGGAGCGAATAATGTATAATGTCAGGGGACTCGGTTTGACACTATGAAAGCTATTCATGATTGTTTTGCATTTGAAATAAAGACATTTGAATAGGCCTTTGCTTTTATAAAACAAAATATCATTTCATATCGATAATTTTTATATTTCTTAGTTTACGGACATAAAATATTTCATGAAATCCCTCTAATCATCAGTTAAATGATAGGAGTATTGTACCTTTATTCTCTATTTAAAACTTCCTAATAATAAAGGAATATTGTTTCTTTATTATTATGAAGATTTATACAAACATCTAAATTCTTCATTATAATTTGAATGAAATTTATTTATTTATTTCAATGTCTGTTATAAACAAGGGTAATATTAGATTATTTGTATACTAATAAGGTCCCATTTATATAATTTATGATCTTATAGGATCCCATTTTAGATACTTTGATTGGATATATGTAAAAATACGAAATTTATATACAGCTGCGAAAAGTATAGTAGACTTTTCTGGATATTTAGTAAGTGTCGTGGATATATTGTACCGCTCACAATAATATTTCTAAAAATAGGATTGTTACGTATAATAATTTAAAAATTTATCTTCTGTAATTAATCTTAGACAAAAACTGTTCCGTTTATGTAGGGATATATAAATATATTTTCTTTCGATACATCGTTACTTACACATATTTTGTAATATTAAAATAACGTTCAGCAACGTATTGCATACGCATAATATGTAATATTAAAATAACGTTCAGCAACGTATTGCATACGCATAGTATGTAATATTAAAACAACGTTCAGCAACATATTGCTCACACAATCAAGCGAAAAAGAACAAGCAACTATTACATATACAAAGTCTAGCAGATCTTATTTAGAAACAACATAGCTTATAGACATTTATGATTTAATTATTATGACTGCGTTTGGTACCTGAATAGCATTATTACAATAATTAATAGAAAAAATAAAAGATCTTCTACAGATTTTGAGACCTTCAAAAGTTCGCATGTTGTTCTTTTATCTCCAGTTCCTATCTACTTCCTAAAGTATTTATTTCAATTATCATATATTAGTAGGAACACTAATGTCTAATCCGTTTCTTTTAATCTTTCTGGATCACCTACTCTCTCATTACTCGTAACTAGGGACAAAGCACAAATTCACTATGTTTACCTCAGCAGAGACTACTCGTCACATCGGTAACTGAATTCACCTCCCCCCCCCCTCTTTTTTTTACGAGACTGCGATCCTCCCATCACGTGAAGTGAAGCGAAGTAAGTATCATTAATGGGGTCCGCCAACGATGATGAAGTGGCCGTAACGGTCCACGGATATCGCTCTTTTATGGGTGAGACGCCAGGTGGCGTGGATGGCCCTCTTCAGGTCCAGTGACAGATGACCACTCCATACCTCCATTCGTTCCCACATTAACGCCACTCTGCGGACACGCCAGGAGGTTCTTATTATCTTTACTTTTACCAATGGTAGGAAGAAAAAAAATGAATGACCATACTGTATTCAACCTGGTGTTGAGAATTATGAAGATTTGAATGGTGACAGATATATGAGACAATTTTTTTTCTATCTCTTTCAGCAGATTTTAATTCATCTTACGTAGGTATTGATCTTATTGGTTTACGATCACTTCGGTGACAGGTATTCCTCGGCAGTCTTTTATAGAGTGATAAATGGTACATTACTCTAATTTGGGCAGAGGTATTTTAAGCAAAAGATAGCCATGTATATAAAAAGTATTGTATCCATATAACAAAACCTATTCAAAATATTATTTGTCACTTCTGTTATTTTATCATCATATTTTACTAATTGCTAACGCACTTTCTGTATAATTTTCAAGCATTATACAGAAAGTACGTCATAATCTATTCATTCTGCACAGTATAAGAAACTCAACGTAGTTACAATATTTAGTAAAAAAGTTAATTATTCTCTAAATATCTCTCAAAAATCTATTACTGTTGCGTGATAAATATTTATTCATTTGACGAGTTTTTATTTAAAAAAAATGGAAGTAAATCTTGCTGTAAATTATGAAATTCTCGTCCTTGAAATTCTTGTGTTAAAAGGCTTAACGCAGGAGGAGAATAATGATGAATCGAGGTCTCATCCACGATAAAAACTTGACACAAAATGACGACGATCGCCTGACATGGCAGCTGTCAGAACTAACCTTGGTATCAAAACCACATCTGTTAGAGTCACATTTTGCTATTTAATAGTTGGCAGTGCACAATGCTAGCACTAAAGTACCATAGAAACGCGTTTAAGTTGGAAAGACGTATTGACAAGTTCAGAATCTTATAAAGTTATATTTAATGAACTTGGCGCATTTCAACTTGTTACTCTCTAAAACTTCCTTTTTTTTTTTTTTTTTTTTTTTTGGAAAATTCTTTCATTATAGATTAATTTCAAAAATGTTTAATTTTAATCAGCATAAGGCCATAGAAAAATTAATCGAGCATAGAAGATTGTGTTTCTTCAAATAAAGGTAGAATAATAGAAAATGACTGATTAGGTTGGTCTTACAATTCGACAACATTTAAAACAGGTACTTGGGACGTATTAAAGTCTTAAAAATAGATTTTACAATCAGGTAACAATAGTATATTAAAAATGAATAAAGCCGTATTAATCGAAATAACATTTCTTTTGGAAAACTTGAATTCAACCAAAAAGCCCCGGTTTTGTTATCTTAATAAATCTTACAGTCCTAACTTAAATTGTGAACTTCTTCGAAAATATTATTCGAATTGATTTCACAGCAAAATATTTTAAAATCTTCTTCCGTGACTGCTTTAATTGGATGAAAGTTTTAAATGAAACCTAATTAAATGGAAGATTTTCCGTAATATTTTTTTTATTAATCACTTTCGAAATTTCTCGGAAGATGTTTACTTTTTATCAGTTTATTTTGGGCGAACCGATAGCGTGAAACATTACTCTTAAGAAATTTTAATCCGGAGAAATTCTAACTCAGATATGTCTTAAACGTGTAATTGTTAAATAAAAATTTAATTCAAGATTTATATAAATAATTTCTAAGCCATGTTTAAAGCAATTAACACTTTTTTGAAAGAGGGTGAGTAATGTATCATATAACATATGAACTTATGTAATAAAAAGTGCTGTAAAAATTTTGGAATCTGGAGGAAAAAAATGTTCGAACTAATTAATTTATAAGTTAAAGTTACTAATAGAATTAAAATATTTTTGTCTTTGACTCATATCTTACTAAGTTTTAATTGATGCGATTCCATAAAATTTATTATAAATTTACTAAATTTTGCATATAAAAATGCCATACTAGAAATTTGAGATGAAATATGTTCAAAACTATCTTGTAAAAGAATTTTGAATGCATAAATATACGATGTAATTTATACTCTTAGTTGAATAATTGATCGAAATTAAAGGCTATCTCTTGTACCCATTGTGATATAAATTCATTATCTTTACTAATTTATTATAAATATAACTTGAGATTAATTATAATTATCAAGCTAATTTATACAGCGAAAATTCCAAAACTCCTTCTATGAAAGGGTTAAAACTTTTCATTGGTGTAATGATGCCTCGCGTGATCCAGAAAATTTACCTCATCTTCATCACCCAAAATGCCATGAAAGCATACCAACAAGTTCGAATCGATGCACGCCGGTCGAGAAGTCGAAAACTCTTTTTTCCCCCTTCTTGTTATTCTCCAATTTGTGAAAAATGCGTTACTAGAACGTATCTCCGACTTTCAAGACGCTTCCCGCACATAAAAGGCTGCTGAGAAAGAGATAGGAAAAAGAAAAGAAACAACAGAGAAAGAACAGACACACACACACATACAGGAAAAAAAACCGCAAAAGAAGTATTTGAATGATTACCCAGTGCTACAGAAGTCGAGAGAAAAACTCTACCCGATTGATTTATGCAACGCCTGAGTTAGAAGAAGAAATAAAAAAAAAATAATATATTTTTTTTTCTATTATTACTATTTGTTTATATATATGTTTTTGTGATTCTTTTTGCCGGTTCTGATTTATGTAAGGAAGCGGAAACAAACTGGTTGTTGAACGTATTCATTTTTTTAAAACTTTTTTTTTTGGCAACGTTTGTTGTGTGAGTCCTTATCGGACGTGAAACAGACTCCGCAAGAATCAAACGCACGCCCACTTTCCAAAGGATAACAAACACAAACACAAGAAAGGAAAGAAGAAAAAAAGTTCCACGCCCCGAAGCAAACTGCGACATTCGACATCTGCTCCCCTTTTTGCAATCCTTTCGAATCATTGGACGCGCGTGGACCTTCTCTTTATTCATTCAAATGTTTTTGTACTAGTTTGTTGTTTATTCTTCCTTTTTTTTACGTATTGAGAAATTGGGGTTCACGGTGACATCGTTTGCTGGGTGTAATTTCCATCACTTGGCTTTAGTTGCACTCGCCGTGCGTGTATTCGGTTCTTGATCTGTGGAGTGGCGGGAAAAAAATAGTTCGTGTTTTTCGCGTTTCAAAAAATGTTTTATCTCTCCAAAAGATGCTAGTTTTAAACTTTTTATAAATTGTGTGCTATTTTTTCCCCAGAAATCGTTGTCCTATTTCGTTCTTTTCTGTAATTTATTATGCATTGTGCAATGCAGATAATTCGAAAATGTATCGAATTATTTTATACTTTTGAGATGGCATTCTGTATTCTTCCAATATATTTAGTGGTAATACTATTCAGGCTTGTAACTATTTTTCAAAATTGAAAACAGTAAGCAAACTTCAAGAAAAATTTTCTATCGACAAAAGTGTTTTGCTACAGCTGATTAAAATATTAAATAATAATAATCCCATCTAATACTAATAAAAAAAGTTTAATACATAATAATATTCATGATTCATTCAAATTAATTTAGTGAAAGCTTATAAAAAAATTTACCCAGGCTTTTATTTAAAGATGGACAATAAGGTATAAAAATAATTTTTAAACGTAAAATAACATATAATTTATTAAAGCTTGAGCTGCTTAAATAAGATACTTAGATATTTTTTTTAAAATTATATACCACATCTACTTATATTTGCGATCAAAAGAAGTACTAATGCTTTAAGCTTTTATAAATTGTATATTATTTTACATTTAAAGTAAAATAATTTTTAAGCTTTTTAATCCACCTTTGAATAAAAATTTAATTAATATTTTACTTACATATATTTAATTCTTTTAATTTTGGAATTTGATAATAACGTAAGTTGTACGTGTTTGAAAAATTTCAACTCACTTGTAAATTAAGGACAAGACCTGGACTCCTAAGGTCCTCCTAATTTCTGTATTGTCGGGATTTTACGCATATAAAAAATTTCAACTTGATCGAAAGATAGGATGTGGGTTAAAGTTTGAATGCAAATTTTGAACTAAAAGACATACTTTTATGCATATTATCATATGAATACAGAAATTTAAATAAAACCCTGTAAATAGACAAAATTAGCGTAATGCGTTTATCTGATAACTTGACGTAATTTATGCTTGAACTATAGTGGCTTAGCAATATTATTTCAACCTGAGGGTTGTAAGAAAGCTTAATTCTTTTTTTGTTATAATTTTTTTTCTAAAACTGATCTTGTAAAGTAGGATATAGTATTAAGTATTTCTTACGTAATACAAGTATTATCCCTAGTTCATTAGAACCTTTAATAATTCACATTTCTGCCTAATGGGTATTTCAATGTATGAGGAAGCAATTTACTGTTTTATGTTTGGAGAAAGTATGTACCTCAAAAAAAGGCCAATAAAGATTCATTTGTAAAAGAAATTGCCCTGTATATACCCTGAAGAATGGAAATAATTATTCGTAATTTACTTTTTAAGTTTAAGTGGTATTTAGATGTTTTTATTCAAAAACAACATTAAAAAGAAATGTTAAAGTTTCTAATAATTTCTAAGTCAATTAAAACTTATCATATACATTAATAAATAGCATAAAAACATTTCGAATACATACGAATTTGTCTCATAATTGAATAATATAATTATCTTAAACTGAAGGTAATTATTGTTGTCTAATAACTCATAATTAATGAAATATTTGTAATTATAAAATTCAAAATATGAAAAAAATAATAGAAAAATACAGGTTTTTTTTCCTTCAAATCCTAGTAAATATTTAAAGTACGAAAAAACGTATCATCATAATTGAAACTTTGCAGTCAAAATATTGATTCTTTCTAGAAAATAAGAAAGGAGTTAAAAAAACCAATAATTCAACAAAAGCCGAATTTAAACACTATTTTAAACGGAACCTCTTGACGCTGAAAATGTTTCCCTTTTTCAAACATTGAATATTTTTTGATGTTGGCTTTGATGTTATATAATATAATTTAAGGAACATTCATCAGCATCAGATGTTTGACAATCAATAAGCCAATTTAATTGAATAATTACCACCACGAAACCCAAATTACCACAACATTACCGGAAACTACCTTATTAAAACACATACCTAACGTAAGATTTTTCTCTTGCTCACTATTCTTATACTAACCTGAATATCCTTAGGAAAAGGTGGAGAAGCCTTTTTTTATTCGAATATGGTAGAAGTACGGGGGAGTAATTTGCTAAACGAACAAGGAATTACCCAAAGGAAAACACCCCTTATCTTCAGGATTGTTACTCTCGTTTTCGATCGCTAAAAAACTAATTCGGGTTGTTTCAATGAGGTAACAAAGTTTATTTTCTCTTTTACGTAAAAAGATTTCTTAATTAAAGCGGGGGATCTTTTGCACCGTCTTGAGAAAAATATCTTATCAGTTAATTCGATTGCTCTATGCTGTTCACAAGTTAATAAAGATTTCAATATTTTATTTTCCACGCTAAATTACGCTCCATATTTTAATTTTGATCAAGTCGAAGGAGTATTTTTGATATTATGCGAAATTAATGACTTTTTGTTTATTTCTAATCGTATCACACATGTGTTAGATTAGTATCTTAAAGATATTAGTATAATTATTTGTGAGTCGATACTCTATTAGAAGAAGAATATTATAATTACACCTAAGTATTAAATGATTAAAATATTAATATAATTAAAATTATAAAGGTATAGTCGAATGCTTTATATCATTTGCTTTGCTCAGAAGAAGTAATATTTAAAGAAATTTCAATAGTTTATTTATAAATTCATCATAATTAAATAAACATTACACTGATATAAACTAAATTTAGTAGTGTTCTTTATATATATTATTTACCATAGAATTTGAGTAATTATAACGAAAGCTTTTAATATATATATAAGTAGGATGGTTAACAGAGCTTTTAGACCTTTTAATCTTTCATCTCCAATCGAATGGCTGTGGATAAATTGCTCCGGCCTGTTACTTGTCTAGCAATTAAAATTAAATATAAAATTATTTTTATACTTTCCTCTTTTCCAGTTAAAAAATTCAGAGTAAAAATTAATTAGGATAAAAGTTAATAAAATTATTGCTACGAGAGGCAGGATAAATTAACACAAAAGATTAAAACTAGGATATTAACTGTAGTTAGTTTCGTGTCAAGAGAAAAATTTATGTATGTACCAATCAGATAGCTGCTTCTTGCACTAGAGAAAAATTAGATAGGGAAAAGTTTTCGGAACACATTTGGAGTAGTCGGCTGGAAAGCTAGCTATCCTATTGGCTGAGAAAAGCACTTAAGAATTCTCTATGCTATTCTTGCTACATCCGAGGACATATTCCCTTTTATTTCAAACAATTTTCCACACCAAAGTTATGATATGAAATGATTTTTATCCTCGCTTCTCATTTTCAATGTATGTAATATAATACATGCTGGTAATTTGTTACAGCAGATAATAAATTCATGTTGCAATGGATGCCCAAATACACTATTGCATAGAAGTAACATTTCGTTTGATGATACGTATATGTTGCAGGATTGATTGAAGTTCTCTATAGTCATGACTTTGGTAATGCTGAATCGAAATATGAACTATGTCGTTAAGTCTTCATATTGTGAATGCACATCTTCTCAATCATCTGAATCTCAATGTACCTAGCTGCGAATTCGTAAACTTATCACTTGAAAAAGTAAAAGGCACCAGGCACGAATTTCGTTGCTTATGAGCAGACGTCACAAGGTATTTATTACTGTAATGTGTCAATCAAAAATTAAAAGACTGAATAAAACTTTGGAATGCGTTGAATTGTACAACGAATGTATAAAAATAGTCATAGTCTTTTGTTTGCAAAATTAAAATCTGCCGCATTTTTTAGTTTAGTATGATAGTGAACAGGACATTTTCTTTTGAAATTTGTGTCGCACTAGAGCAGCACAATTAACTTAAGAAGACGAATTTCGTGGTCATTTGACAAGGATGATATTTGAAATGATACTATATTCTTATAGTTTACCAACCTCAATATATGAGGGCTTTGTGATCAATCGAATTTAACGCATTGTGCCTTTATATCAAACCATTACGTCATCAACGTAGATGGACCTTCTAAAAAGTGTTACTGTGTGTTTAAAATGAGTTCATTTCCATTAAAATGATTCTTTAGTTACGCATTCCAACTTGCTTTACACCCAAAAGTGGATTTGGTGCCCCAGTCTGTTTCAGTATCGACGAACACTTAATTTTTCCTTGTGGGTCTTCAAGGTAAACAGGTCCGAACAACTTGCAATCATACAAATTGTACGGACACTCTGTGAAGTTTGGATTTGGGGGAATTAGATCTTCACAGAGGGTCCGTATAACTTTCTTGTTTGTTTGCATAGTCCTCAGGCGAAAAATGAAACAAAATTATAGCTAGCAGGTGAGGAAGATTATGTAAGATAAATGACTTGTCAAGGTGTAATAATCACAGGATTCAATCCAGTTTGAAAATTCTAGATCAAAGATCATAAATGACAAAGAATTATTCATGACCATGATTAAAATGGTACTTTTATTGTGCAGACAAAAAGATATTGATCAAAAACCGGCTTTATTTTGCAAAATATTACCATACTAAGATTAATTTATATTATACTAATTATTATTTTCTGTACCTGGTGTGCAATAAAACCGTACGATACCAAAATAATAATGATATACAAGTAACAAAAAGTCATTGAATATGTCATAATACAAATTTCCATTCGTCATTTCTTACTTTTATTTTCTTATATATTTTATACTCATTACTCTTTCAGAAAAAATGGATTGTAACTTGTTCTTAAAAAATTCATCAACATTTTACTATAAAGTCTATCTATACTAACAGTTTATATACAGTTTGTGTAACGCACATGATTTATAAGCTGTTATTTTATTCTTATGTATCTGCTTAATTTAGTTTATATTATTAGTTTATAATGTATTATTAGTTCAAAATTTTATTTAGTTTGTATTACATAAAAAATTTTGCAACTTTAAAGATTTCCCCCTTTTTCATTAAAAAAATTCAAAACATTATTCTAAAATAGAACATTTGAAATACATTGTAATTAATCTTTTATATAAATCTTAAACCTTGATATACATAAGACGATTGTGTTTTTATATTAATTTAGAATTAAGGGGTTTATCTTAAAGTGTTGCAAGTAATACTCTCACCGAAATTAATTTTGACTAAATATGAAAACGAAATGTTTTCGGAAAAATTTCAAAATTTCGAGGTGATTATAATCTTTCACAAATGGAAGATTCTTTAGAAGACACTATTTTGAAATTGCCATCTCAAATTGTTTTAAATCCAAATATGTTTATCGAAATTAATATCCTATATGCATTTTTTACGTATATATTGATATATTTATCATTTTCTAAACATTATCTTAATAATATTGAAATATAGAAAAACTAATTATCCAGCTATAAAATAATGCATATTCCATGTTATCCAAGGATAAATGTCAATAATTAGAAAATTGTCTTGAAGTGATTTATAAAATAATATTTGAAACTTATAAAAACATAAAAATTGATATTAAACATACCTTAAAAATGTGTAAAACAGAATGAATACTCTGTATTAAATATTATAACTCATATTCTCTTTAATGAAGTATTATATCTCATATAACAGTTAAAAACATTTCAATTTAAACATCTCTTTTTCCATTTTAAAATATTTAACTCTTTTTAAAAATTGATGCATTCCAACCATTCAATAAATCTTGAAATTTGGATTTATTTTAATGCAAAAAAAATAATAATTCAAAATTTTATTATAAATAATATATTGATTAAGAAGAAATATTCCTCTTAATCAGTATATCAAGAACCGGTGCCAAATTCTACATTTCAATATCAGTTTTCATCTTAAGACAGCGCCATTATAAAATAGCTGCTACGGAATCCATAAAATTGATTGATCACTTTGATTCCTAAGTTGCTTTTAACCATTCTTTCTTGAAATAATTCAACTCATTGACTTAAAAAAATACTTCAATCACCCGTTTTTTATTTTTGTCATTTTGAAGTCTTTGGTGCTTTTTAGAAGTTGATGTAATCCCATCAGTCAGCGAAACTGGAAGTGTTTTCACAAAGAACTGCCGGCTCCAAAAATTTTCGGAAGTACGTGTCTGACTTACAAATCATTTCCGAAATGTTGGTGAGAACCAAATATAAACGCGCCAAGTGGTTTTAAAGACAACATACTTGTCAGAAATTTTAAAGTACATCTCTGGTGTTGATGTCGGATTGAGCTTGGATGGACGGCATGGGTTTTATTTAAAATTCAAAATTTGTCAGTAAATGCAAAAGCCTTGTATTTTATGACTTTTCGAGTTTTGAAAAGCGGTATTGTTTCTCTGGAGACGTTTAGTTTTAAACAGAGAAATAGAGAAAGTAGTTTGAGAAAATGAAAATTAAGATATATTACTTTTGATTTAAACTGTCAATTCTTATTTATAAAAATGCCTCTTATTTATTTGTACTTATTGAACATACAAGGAAAAAACTAATCGTGTAGAATTTATTTTAGAATACAATGAGTATTGAAGAAAGAAAACAAAGTTTTCATTATTTATTTATTTATTTAAATGCTTAATTTTATTAAATGTTATCGTTTTTATCTTTTAATAATTTTAGTTATGACAAATTTAGTTAGTTATCTAAGGTATTTTTATATAAAAGTACGAAAATTATAGGCCAAGCTATTATTGTTTTCTCTGCACTGCCAAATTTTATTTCAGAAAACTTGATTGTTTAATCAATATTCTTGTTTCCTAATTAGTCAGATACTAGAAGAAATATGGTTTTTTTCCTTCAGACATATGTAAGAGTATAAAAAAGAGTTGCTGGTGAATTGTTTAATTCATATTATTTTTGATGAATTTTCTGGGAATTATTGTGTTCACAACTACAGAAAAATAATTAATTTCTTCAAATTAAACGAAAAAGATCTTTAACACAATTTTTTTTCGTAGATTAACTTAGTTTTAAAAAGAATCAAATTCAACTTTAAGAATATCAACCAATAAGGTATGATTTTTGCTTATGAAACCAAAAATTGATACCCCAAGTAATTAAGTTCTAAAGTTAGCTTCATATTTTCCATAATTGGCTACTTATGGTAACATGTATAAAATATTGTTCATTGTTTCTAAATAATAAAATCATTTTTAGAAGATATTATTCAACTTCCCTGTAAAACCCTTTGTAAAGAATCACCTAAAAAACTTATTTAATTTCTACCGTTAACTATTTTAAATGAAAAAAAAATCTTCGTTTAAATTTATTCATGTATGTAAGAATTTAATTTTTAAATATAATGAATCACCAATAGTAAACAGTTATTCCGTAACATCGTGTAAATATATCTGTACATATTTCCATACACGAGATATTTTAATTATTTCATTTGAATTTGAAGAACATAAATGCTTACATCTAATGCTTCTTTACAAGTAAGATTAATATTTAATCCAATATTTCTGAATTTTCTTCCTTCTGAAAACTCTACAACATACGTTCAAAGTATTTATTTTAAATTTTTAAACAATTCTAAAAGAATATTCTTTAATGACCACCCTATAACATAGTTTCTCAAGAGGTTTTCAGTACAAAAACTACTTTTTTAGTTCATATTTTATACATTATTGTGCCAAAGCTCTATGTTTTGTGTAAACTTTCAAAACCTTCAATCTACAGTCCGTTTGTTCCAACACCTAGATAACTGTACAATTTCATAAGCTAAAAAGGAAATGGGAACAAATCCTCTGTTTAATGATCCATGGAATCCATTCAGATGACGAATGAATTGGAAAAGACATTTACTCAGCTAAGAAAAGGAGATATCGCTTCGAGAAAAATAGTTCAGTAAATTTTATGAGGAACTCGGCTGTCTAAGGAAAAATATTCATTATTTATCCTTGTCTGTGAAGTATCATTAAAATAATTTGTAAAAGTGCTTGGATGTTATAGAATAATACTTAAGAACTACATTCATAAAAGAAGTTCTAGATATTTTTTATAATATATAAAGTATTTTTTCTTGTTACTAAATTATTCTTATTATAAAGAAACAAAGTACATTATAAGTTTTTATATAAATTATAACTGTGTTGCATGTATTATAATATGAATATAATATAAAATTTATTTTATTCCATCGCAAATAATTATAGTTATATTCTACATTTTATAATTTCTGTTAAAGTAATTTTTTTTTGCAAAATATTTATTCTCTAAGAAATAATTATTAAAATGGAAATCATAAATATTTAATGCATACTTTTATCTGGAAGTAAATTTCATTTTAAATATATTTAGGATTAATTTTTTAATAAAAATATACGAAAATTATTGTGATTAAATATACAGTAAAAATAAAATTTGGTACTGCTTATTTAAAAGTTATTTGCAGAAATGATAGAAAACTAATTGTGACAATATTGTTTCTTAATTAAAATTTCATATAAGTTTTTATTCTAAGCGTTTTAATTAAAAGGAAGAAAATGGGAAATGATAAAAATAATATTGAATATCAGTAAATTCGTTTACTGTGTGTGTATATATATGTGTGCTTGAAAAGTGAGCAGTATCAATAAGTTTGAATCGATGTACATTGGCTGAGAAGTCGATATCTCCCTCCTTTTATTATTTTTTTTACCCGCAGCTAAAAATAAATTAATACAGAGGTAATCCAAAAAGTAACGGGACTGATTTTTTTCAGCAAATGGAAAGAGGTGTAGGATTGTTTCTATAGGTGGAATTGGTAGCGGGGATGGGATATAAGGAAGGAGACCCTTGCCAGCTGTCTTCGAACTGTAGGAGTGCGTAGATCTTGCACGAAATGAAAATGTTTCAGTCTTGCGTTGAGAGTTCAAATGCCGTGAACCGTCGTGCCACGTTGAGCCGTGGAATGTTTTGTTATTCTAAGCAAATGTGCTTTGGAAATTTTCTACAGGGTCCTTCTTACAAAGATCCATAATGTATATTTTTCATCGGCACAAAACCTCAAAGATAACAGTGAAGACGTCAATGTTGGGGGGGGGGGCATTAGGAGCTTGTGTTTACAGGACAAAAAGGGAACAGTAAATTTTATGTAGAAGTCATCGAACGTTTGAGGACTATGATCTGCCCTGTTGAAAAGAAATCCCCTTTACATGTATGCTCAATCACGACCTAAAGGCCAATCATACAGCGCGATTAAACGAGAGAAGTATTGACCAATTACAACGTCGTAAAGCTTCTCCAGTCAAGCAGATTTCTTCTTCCATATTTGCATCCATTGTTCATATTTTAGGGAACGAAAACAAAAACGTAAGGTTATCGTAGTTTATTTTATGTACAGTTAGATACACATTAATAACGAGGCATTCCAATAAAGTGTGTGCACCTTTAATACTTATGAGTTAATTAGGGCTTGTTATATGGAACAAAAAATAAATTTAAACATAATTTTTATATCAAACAATATATCTTAATTTTCATATTAATTAATGATGATGTAATAAATTCATCAGTTTATTACACTGCGTGCTTAAAATTAAAGAAGTAATTTAATGACATATGAACAAAGCTAGTAAAATAATGAAAATACGGTATCTGTGTTACTTTGTTTACTAAATATGTACAAAATAGTGATGTAAATCCAATATCAGTAAATGTACTTGACTTGCTAAACGTATCATTAACACTTGGTAAATAAATTAAGTTTTTTGGGCTGAATTGTATGATTGAAAAGGAAATTCTAACCGGAAAGAAAATTCTACAGGAATAAGGGGTGGGGAGCACTAAATTCGATATAAAAAATACTAAGAATAAAATATGCACAACGTGGGGAAGTCAATGGTCACTGTCACGCAATTGTGCAAAATGGACAAAAAAAACTAAGAGTCAGACAGGAAATGAATCTCTCTTTTGATCATGTGACTACTTTTCCCAAATAGGGTGTCGCGGTCTGATCTTTCAAGATGGCCTTGCCCGAACTCACCTGCATTCCAACTCTAGCTCTCTACGATTTCTTTTTGACCCCTAGAATTTAAAAAAAAAAGTTTGAAAAGACATCGTTTTGAGACGAGTGATGCGATTCAAGTAACTGTGACGGGATGTCTGAACAACTTGTGGTTGACGAATTCTAGGAAAAGTGGAAAAGAGCTGGAAGACGTACATTAATGGATGGTCATATTTTAAATATTATTAATTCGCTATACATATGTACTTAATACTTTTTGTGATTTTAATATACCAATATTTATTGGATAATTTTATATAATTATCAATAAAGTCACTAGATTAGTTAATAATTAAATATTACAATAACTATATCGAAAAGGTTTACATAAAGAGGTACATAATTCTTGTAATAGTTATTAGTATAGCTTTCGTATCGCTAATACAGTGCATACAAAATATCTAACAATTCTTTTTGTTAAAATATCTCACTAAATAATATGATGTTTAAAATTTTTAAATTATTACATTTTTTTAAATTATTTGCATTCCAAGAACAAATATTCATCATTATGCAGACTTTAAGATAATTTAAAAATAAGGCCGTATTTTAATTTTACGCATAGTTCACAGAAATTTTAAATGTATTATCAAGTATGTTGTTAAAATTACTCTGGGTACTATATACTATGAATTTTCATTTAGAATTAAAGGATAGGAAACAATATATGTGTGGTTATGGACCATTTGGACTGTAGGGGGAGGGGGAGGAAGGCGATGAGCCTTTTCATGCCAATGTTATGTTTGGTCTAAATGCCGCAAAAATGAAGTTGGCGGAAAAGTTCGTAGAAAAAAATTTTTTTTACTTTACTTCCTTTGTTTTATTTGCGAAATATATCGTAAAATGTTTTTTTACTCAAACTGCATTTTCTTTCTAATGGCTGCTAATAAAGAATGATTCTATGTATTTTAAATTATCCAGCAAGATTTCTCAAACAAAATTACGTACTAGAAACATTTTTCCTTATTTTGAACTTCATTGCTTTTTTTTTTATTAAATTCCTGTTATTAGCTTACACACACACACTCTCTCTCTCTCTCTCTCTGTATATATTTATTTATATATCTTGTTCAAATTTTCAATCGTTAATAAAATACTTTTTATTCATCCACTCAAGTTCAAATACATTTTTTTAAACTTGCAGTGGATGACACTTGATGTTAATACAGTTTTTTTCAAATATTAATTCATTTAATTAAATTTAATTGGTGAAAATGTAGTTTAGCCCAAACGCTTGGCGCGATTTCAACAATTGCCAAACTTGGCGATTTTTTTTTTTTTTGGCTGAACGTTAAGTACGCGAAGCGGACCAGGGTAGCCACATTTGGCAAAATACCGCCAAATAATTCCTGTCGCCAAGGGTGCGAGGAATAACCTGCATTCCAACCATTTAATTTACCAGATGAATTAAGAAACTAGCTAATGTTTCTACTATGCCATTCGTCTTTCAATGACAAATTTGGTAGAGCGCCGGCGTAAAATCTTCATGCCTTCAGATCGAATCTCATTAGAGCATAAAATTTTTTTATTTGATTTTCAAATAATTAATTTTAGTTTTATATGGGAGAAAAAAAATTCTCTTATATAAGATATTTAGCAGGATATAAATTTAGGAATAAATGCTGTCAGTAACGAAGCGTGTAGATCTCCGGAAAAAAATTTATTTTGCCTCTTAATATTGTGATCCTGTCATATGTTTATACATATTTATATTAATTGTAATTATTGAATAAAAAGTAATTCAAATAAAAAATTTCTGTGTTGACCTAAATAGGAATTTACTTTACAATTTTTTTTAAACTTGTTTAAACAGAGGATGACTTTCGTAGTCGTTAAATATCTTTTAACATTTGTGAAAGTTAAATTATTTTTTTAAAACTTTTTTTTCAAAATATAACTTTTTTTAGAGTTCTTTTGAACTATTTCATTTTGAATATAGTGTAGTATATCTTTTGAATTTATTTACGTTGAAGATTGTTTTTATTTACTAATTATATCCCGTAGAGCTATTACGATTAAAGCAATTTATAACTAAGTAAGAAAAAAAAAATAATCAACTTTCTTTCTTCAGGGAAAAAATTAAAAGGGGTGGTGTTTTGAAAAATCAAAATACCCGAACAATTTCACTACCGTATTTTGATTTTATGATTAGTCTTAATACATGTGCAAAAATTTCATAGCTCTAACCATATTATTTAACTAGCTAGTTATATTAAACTTTTTAACAGTATACTAAATCATTTCATTGTCTCACAGAACATTAAGCTGCTTATTCTTAGCTTTTTATTTTTAATGACGGTCACGTACTTAAAATACTAAAGTTTTTTTTTTTGTAATCAATAAACAGTTTTAAAACTTTTCCTGGTTGATTTGTATAATACGTATAGTGCTTCTGTATACGGAAAAAGGAGATAGATTGTTACTCGTTAAAAAATCTACAAACAATGATATAGATGTTTTCGTACTTTTTTTCGTAGTGCCTGATAGAAAAAAATTGTAAAGCTATAAATACCATTGGTACAACTAATCCAATTCACGGATTTTTGATATATATTTCTAAGAGATAAAAAATTGCTTAAAATATTAAAATTGGTTGAAATAGTAAGAATTATGCAACATTTAAAAACTTTTAAAAAAATAAAATTTCAAATAATTGTTTGTTTAAAAATTAAGTTTTTTTTTTTTCCTGATATGCAAATTTTATACATGTTCAAATACAGCAAGTAAAAGCTTTTTCTAATAAATATCTAATTTTAAAAATTTGTTCGTAGGGTATTATGTAGCCTTAAAACATTTTATTTAGAAATGTATAAGAAAATTGATATATATCTTTTGTATTTACATATATAAAATATACTCGTAGTTCAATTAGTAATTATCTAAGAATTTTAGAACTGAAATTTTTATGATTATACCTCTTTACTAGAAATTTAAAACACACAAAAAATGATTCTATACGTTACATTCAATATATTTTATACCATAGCAACTTTATTCTTATAGCCATTTTTTCGCAAAAGGTTAATATTTATTTTTAAAAAATATCTCTTTATTAACAAAGTCTTAGTCAAAATAAAACTATCCTTACTAACAGGTCAATGATGTATTGTACAAAATTTATTATAAATGCTCTCTCTATTTTATCTATAATTGCTTAACCTTAGAACATTAGCGTGTTTATAGTTATATGTATTAAATTAAAGATATCTTATACGTAGCAAGTGCATAAAATAATGAAATATTTTCCATTTTATATTATATTCAAATAATACTTTTGCCATGATAATTTTTTCGAGTTACTAGAATTTCAATTATTTAACAGTAAACAAAAAAAAATTTACAATGTCAATAAAGGCTGTGCTTATATATCTAATATACTTTATACTCTAATAGTATTTTTCCTTTCGTCGAATATCATTGATAGTAAAAATTTCAAAGTAAGTAAATCTTTTTTTTTAAATTGCAGAAGTGTATTTACCTTTAAAAAATATAAATTATTTTAATATTTAAATAGTTTCATTCTCATTACAAAAATCAATTTTGTTGAATCTCGTTATATAAAATGTTTCGTCAAATCGCGAAAAAGCATAAAAAGAAAAGTCAGGGCAAATTATTTCAGTTTTGAGAAAAAAGTTATTTTTCATTTTTAGGTAACATTACACCTTCAAAATACAGTTTTTAGACAAGATATTGATTTTCTTAAAATTTTTGATCTAATATTAAACTTAAATCTGTTTCCTTTAAAAGTCTGTTTAAATTTTGTTTCTATCTTATTTAGAAGTTGAGTTTTACAGATGACTTAATATTACTTAATTAAAGAACCGGAAAGACTCTAAAAATAAAAATTTTTAATACTGCAAAACACAATATCACAAAATGTTGTGCATCAGTGAATCTGAAATCTTATATATATGTTTTTATACATCTATACATAGAATAGACTATCCTTCAAATTTTAATCTGAGTAGATGTTTATTTATATTTCAATAAAGGAAAAGTGTATTGATTTTTTAAAGAAAATTTCAGTGTGTAGGACTCGAACTACCTTAGCTTCCCACGTAAGAACTATATTATCAAATAATAATGTATTCCTTAGATAAGGTATATTCTGAATCATTCAATTTACTAAATTTCAATTTGTTTATTTTCTTTTTAGTTACTATGTTTTGCAAAAAATCTTAATTTGTATTTCATTTGTATAAAACACCTTTTTGACATAAAAATATACACTAATGAAACTCTTCTTGGGTTTTTCTCTAATTTGGAAGCCCCATAAAAACATAAAATATGTATTTGTAGACATAATTTACATCAATTAACTGTTAAAACTTTATGTGACAAAAGGTTAATTTCCTTAAGACTTTCATGTTTGCTCAAGTAATTAATTACTTTTTACATATTTTAAAATTTGTTTTCTGTAAAAATTTCAAAAATGCCCGTGTATTAATTCAAACCTTTCCACCAACTTATAAGAAATCCGATTTAAAGAGACAGTAAATTGTGAGCAAATTTTTTAAATGGGATTTTTTTTTAAAAAAAAAAAAAAAAAAAAAAAAAAAAGATTTTATTCGCCACATTTTAACACACATAAAATATGCATATCAAGGGGGGGGGAAACATTTTGAAACAAACAACTAATTAAAATCCTAATTTCTTTCAAAGAACTTTAATATTTTGTGCATATGTGTGAATTTTCCACTATTTCTTGTTATTTACAGTTTTACTATTTTTTTCAATCGGACACTGAGAGAAATAGTAAAATAACAGCGATATCTAAGTCTGAAGATTTTTAAGAAATTATTGTTTATCTAACTCCTTTTTTCCATGCACAGAATTGCCAAACATATTTCATCAACAAGAAAAAGTTTCAGTACTTTATATTGATTACAAAAAATAACCTCAGTATTTCAAGTACGTAACTATCATGAAAAGAAGAAAGCTGAAAAAAAGCAGTTTAAATTTCTGAAAGTTAATGAAATGACTTAACTCACTGTTAAAGAAAATTTAAATAACTCGTTAAACATTGTAATAGTGCTATAAAATTTTGTATACATATTTATGAAAGACATACAATTAATAATTATTTCCTGTAATTTAGAAATCTTTAGATTAATGTGCTCTCTTAAAAGATTTAAAAGTTACACCAACTGAAATTAAATTTGCAGTTACTTTGTAAGTTTAATCCGATTTGTTTCGAACTAAAAATTGTTGCATGTAAGAAGTAAATTTTATTCAAAACGCTCTTTCTGCTTGTTTAATACATATGTGGAGTACTTTTAATCTTTCATTTTGATAGGGGGTTAAGGTTATGTAAAAATAATTGTAATTAATACATTTTAAGAGTCTATAATTATAAATAACAACAAAAAAAAACTTGAATTATTTATTCAATCACTGAATTAAACTCAAATTATATTTTATGTTATTTTTTTCTGCATTTTAGTCATCTTATTTATAAAGATTATCAAGTTATTTAGCAAGTTTTGAAATGATTTGATTATACATTTTAAATTACATTCTACTGAATTTTAAAAAAGACCACCAATGACGCATTTATTTTATAATTCCACCCAAATGATTTCCAAACTGTATATCTTATTCTACAAACTTCCATACTACGCTTCGTAAGGAATTTATGATAAAAAAAATAATTTTTCAAGAAATTTCGTTATTCAGACATTACTTTTAGTTTCTATGCAGATAAAATTGTTAGCATAAAAGTTCTGTAACTACACAAACAAATTTTATTTTAAATTGAGGAAGTTATTTTTTGCGAGACAAAATTACAAAAATAAATATTAAAGTTCAATTTTTAACCAAAATTTTTACATAGAACATTATATAAAAAAATACAAAAAAAAAAAAAAAACTAAAGATTCATTTTATAACTAAATACCAAGTTCGAAACATAATCTCAATAAATCATAGATTCCAAACAACCTGTGTTTAAATATTTTAAACAAGAATAATGATTTTTAAAATAACAGTTTCTGGAAACATACATTTCATTTATCAACTAACCACTAAATTCTTCAATCACGCAAATTTTCCATTACAGACATACACGAAAAAAATCATAAACTTCATTTAAAATTTTTCATCCCTAACACCTGTAACGTATATTTCTTCCTTTCTTCTCATAGAATATCCTATACTGAAAACAAAAGTCAAATTTATTCTTTAAAATAGAAACGCAATAAACACTTGAAAACACCCTTCTTGAATCAGATCAATAATCTAGAACATCAATAGAGGTGACAAATATATTGCGTCCATATGTGTTTATATATATATATATATATATATATATATATATATATATATATATATATATATATATATATATTATATTCTTATCCTATGAGATATTTTTCTTTCCCCGATATCTTCCGCCGGATATGCGAACCTCCATTAAAAGTCATCTAGAAAATACGAAATCGTTTTCTATATCATAAAAAAAAAGAAGTGAAAAAACAGTTTAGTAAAATGTTCCGTAATATCGTCTGACCCCTCCCTCCCCTCTCTCCGACGATCAGCAAGCAAGTGGGTGTCGTTAGTTTTCGTGTCGCGCTCGATTAGTGACGAAGTGAACCCCGTCTTGCGTGACCCGAAAGATGACCGCTAAGTGACCACTCGGCCGACGACATCGATGCATTAATAACGCGGCTAAAAGTCCTCCCCACACAATGGGAATAACAAAAATCGGACATTTATTTTCATGGGGAGCTGTCGCCTCGTCTTGTGGGGTGATTTACCCCACCTCTGTTTTCAGTCCAAGAAGTAAAGGATGTATTTTTTTTTTCTTGATTAATACTGTTTTTTCACTCAACAGGAAAAGCAAATTGTGTTTTTGGATAATCGTAAATAGCAAATAAAAAAATCTTAAAATATTCTTTTAAATTCGCAGTACAAGTTACTTTTTATTAGTGCTATTGATTAATGTGTGAATATATATATATATATAATTTCAACCTAAGTTAAAAATGTAAAAAATAGTATAAATTTATTGAAATACTTTTGTATAAAATAATTTTAATTCAATACAAAGTATAAATCATTAATTTAAATTTAAAATAAATTAAAAACAAAAATCATATAAATCTCTATGAGTAATATCTAACTTTTGAATTTTTTTTTTCTGGGAATACATAACTAGGATTGACTTTACAATATATGAATTTAAAAAGGCCATCAAGTGTAGCAAAAAATATTTCTGAAATAAAGTCGAAGATAAAAATTGTAATGCATGAATATGTTTTAGCACTGGTCTTCTAACACGAATAAGGTATACCATCAACAAGGCAGTCTACAAGGCAGTAGAGTCTAGAGATAATTTCGTCTAGGAATTACTCTTTAATAAATAGTATGAAGATATATACATTTAACTTTAGATATGAAACTGTATTATTCTTGTGGTCTATTTAAGTGAAACAATAATAATTTAATTTCCTAAGCTTTTCTCATTCTCTCCTTTAAAAGATAGTGTTAATTCTTATTAGTTTCTCACAATAATAATTTAATTTCCTAAACTTTTCTCATTCTCTCCTTTAAAAGATAGTGTTAATTCTTATTTCCTGATACGATTCCATTTTAAATTTAATTTATGCAATCACGCGCGCTTAAAATCTGCAAATTCTGCGTTTTCCCAAGCTACATACTTGTAGGGGTGATCCCTACCAGACTTAAAATTCCCTTAGATTCTCTTGAAGTCCCTCCATACATACCACTTGGTCTCTGACGTTTAATGTGAAATTTCCCTGATAAATAATGAAAATCAAAACACAATGCCCTCTCTTACTTACGCTCTTACTTACTCTTGCTCATACACTCTTCTCTGATGATCCTCTGAGATTTTTGTAGTGTTTTCGCTTCGACCTTAATGGCCGAAGTCCAACTAAAGTCTGCTACAATCAAATAAAAGCTTATTTCAGCCATGTATTGAAGGTTTCATTAATGTTGAACTAACATTTTATATAATTCGTGACGCACACACACACACGCACACACACACACACATATATATATATATATTGGCCTGGAATGTTGATGATTAGTCAGAATATCTCGTCAACCCCCTCCTTTCCTCATTGCGCAAAGTAATTGGACATTAAATTACATTTAGTTTATAAATATGTCCTCTATGAAGTATGGTGTAAATAGGGAAAGCTTGAGATACCATTTGAAGTGTTTTCTTTGTTATGTAACTATAGTATGAAATTTTAAACAATCTAACTCAGATGCTCAATAAGGGAATTAAAATGCAAAACTAAACAGAATTAATTACTCAAAACAAAACAAAGGATATGGATACAGAGTTATTTTATCAAATACCAGATAATAGCTTGATATTTAAAAAAAAAGACCATGGTCAAAGTCACGAACTTCAATGTTCAAATTAAATAGAAATTTCGATTGTAGTTTTGAGTACAGTTACAACCTATATCATTATTTGAAACAACAAGCAAGTGAAATTCAACCGAAAATCAGTTTTCTTATGGTGTGATATAGAAGTTATAAAAAGGATGTAAAAGTTTTAGATGTTGTCTTTTTCACTTGATCGTAGTTCAGAAAAGATGGTGCTATCGCTATCCGCTCTCGTGAAGTTCTGTAGTCACATTTATTCAAATCAAACAAAACAATTTGCATTAAATAGCATATGAATAAATTATTTTCTCCATGATCACTACAAGATCTTAGGTACAGGTAAGTAGTAACATGGAAAGCATTACACATAAAGCACCTTCCCTGTAAATTGTGAACCGTAACTTCAAATTGTTATCGATCATTCTACGTTGTCTTTACTGGTAATTCGATAAAAGACTTACATACATAACAATAATACGCTTTTCCTTTGATATCTTCAATGCCATATCCATGAATGAGAAACTGGATTTATTAATCAAAATAAAAACATGAATACAAACCTGATAATTAGCCTCTCGTATAAGAAATAATAAAATCGTTAAAAAAAAAAGAACTATGTTATTTTAAACAGGAAAATATAAGATGGAAATTTATTTAGATAGTAAACTATTCTTTCATTACTATTAAGTCAAAAAGTGTGGAGTCATCAAAATGTCGATCAATTTTGCTTCTTACGAGCTTATCTTTTAAACACTTCGAGTTGTTCACAAATAGTCAAGTATTTATTTATAAATTTTATATTTGTTTTCATTGTAATAAATTATTTAAACAAAAGAATTATTCATAATATGCTATAAACTTATTGAATTTTATTTACATTATTTGTTTACAGAATACAGTTTTTATCATTCTTTTGTCGCAGCCTTTAAAAATTCGTGGTAATTTACCTATATATATCGGATTTGTTAGAAGGTTTTACTGAAATAACGGTAATAGATAAAGTCGATAAATTTGCCATCACTAGTAGAATCCCTCATATAATTATTTTCTAGGAACATCAAAAGTATGTATCTTTTTCATTTTGCAACGAGAAGGTCTGTATAAAAATGGCTGAATTACTTCTACAAGTCTCCAGAATATATTTTCAAAATGATCATGCTGATTTTCACTGTATTGTTTCTTAAATTAAGAAAAAAATTAAAGAAGGAACAGTATGAATTATTATAATTGTATAATAATAATTTACAGTCAAAATATTAAATTATATTTACTACATTGTCAAACAAAAAATTCGATTCACATTTCATATAAAGATTTCTCATCAAATAACTTGGAGATTTTTTTTTTCTATTATTATAATACTATCCTTCCCTACACATGAAATAAAATAGACAAAACGCATTTAGAATACACTCATTTAAAATACAAAACCACATACTCTATGCATTTTGACTTACTGTCATTCTAAAGTATGAAAATCATTTTTTTAAATAAATATTTTCTCTCTATCTGAGAATCTCATGTCCTTTTTTATTTTTTAAAAGACTTTCATTTTCTTTGTGCAGCTGGTGAGGTCTGCCAACGGCACCGTGTTCATGGAGGACACCGACGTGACAACGACTGGCACGTATAAGTGCGAAGTATCAGCTGACGCTCCCTCTTTCCAGACAGTGTCGGCGCAACAACGTCTCATCGTTAGAGGTACGATCCTTTTATTTTTTTTTCTCCTCTACTTTCAGAACATCGTGTATTGATTTCTTTTTAAAATCTTAGCATTACTTGTTGCGTCTATGAAAAATTCATGATCCACTCAACTCGATGTCAGCTCAGCGTTTAATATTTAACACTGATGGATCTTTAAGTTCGTGCTTAATTTTCTTAATGCCGTTATTGTAAGATAAGTGTGTGCTTTATTGTTATGCTCGTACTGAAAGAAAGTAGAATTTTTATTACGCAAGTTTAACGAACGATTTTTCGCAGAGTTATTTTAAAGATTTTTGGAACTTTAAATTCATCATCTCTCGGGAAGGTTTAAAATCAAAGTGACTGTAATGATCTTTTACAAATTTCTTCTAATTCTGTTACTTTAAGGGAAGGGTGTGCTGCACTATTGTGCTCTTGATGAAATGCGAAGTTTTTCTCACAGAAGTTTAATAAAAGATTTTTCTTATAGATTTTTGGATCTTTAATTCATGATCTCTCGGGAGGACTTGAAATCAACGCAATTGTAATAATCTCTTACAAATTTTAACCGTTTCAGTTATTGTAATTGAAGGATTTACCGCATTGTTATGCTCATGGTGTAAAGATGTGAAATTTTATTCACAGAAGTTTTAAGAAAGATTTTTCTCATACATTATATTGGATCTATAATTCATGATTTCTTGGGGGGGGGACTTACAATCAAATTAATTGTAGGTATATTTTACTATTATTCTGACAGAAGTTTAATGAAAGATTACTCATATGAGTTTTTAAGATTTTTTAATCTTTAATTTCCAAGTTTTCAGATAGACTCAAATTCAAAGGGATAGTAATTATCTTTTATTTTGAATATAAATAACGGGAGAGAAAAAAAAATGTCTTAGAGTAATTTTATCTGAGAAATTCAACATATATTTATTGCACACTAAATGATATTCATTTTAGAATAAGAAATGTCTATTATCGTTTTACTGAGTTTTCTAAGCAATGGTAGTTTAAAAGTAGAGAAAAAATAAACTGTACCTAAACGAGATCTAATAAAGGAACATTTGATTTTTATGCGGCGATATTTAACTAAAAATTCAGGACTTGAGTTTTTTCATTTTGCAGACTAAACTTTCTGAATATTATGAGGATAATCCAGAACATATATACATGGAACATGTGCTATTTTCAAGGTTATCATGTCACTTACTCACAAAATAACATTTAAATTAAAAGTCGTATTTTGTTGTTATAAAGAAAAAACATCTCGTCGAGCTAAAAGAGTAATAAAAAGTATTTTTTTTTTTACATCTTTTGCTTATACAAATTTGGATAAGGGAATTAAGATCTATATTTTGTTTTCCTAAGGCATATGTAGTTTCCTATTAAATATGCTTAATTCTGTATATTTTTATTTCTTTGTTATTATACCTCAAGATTGAAATGGTTAAAGCAGGCGATTTGAATCAGGTATAGGAATGAATAGTAACATTGGCTATTCACAAATTTTCTCTTAATTAACATTTGAAGCTATTTTATTAATTAATATTTCTTGAAAATGAGATGAATATGAGATGAGAAATATTGCATTCGTGAGAGGAAAAGATTGTGGTTATAAAATGAATGCGGTAGATAATAGAAATATAGTAAGAGTGTGAAGGATTTGAATAAAGCGTGACAGTTACTGGCCTATCTAGATGAACTAAAAGATACAGAATTCGACGCTGTTTGGTCGAAGTTATCACCATTATGTATTTACTAACATAGGATCCGGGTAAGATAACCTTTGATATTTACAGAAGTTGCTAGTATCAGCGATAACAGTGAACTACCAGACAATATTCCTCTTTTTAGAGAAATAATAAATAATACTTTGAAAAGTAATTTATTTACATTTAAGAAATGTTTTTGAGGGACCATTTAATCAATATATTTTCACTTAAAAGTAAGTTTGAGACTGTGGTTTTAAGACTCAAAGGATTTCCAATCAGAAGGTAATTAAACTTCGCACACAAGAAGACTGGACACACGTTCCAACAATTACAATATTTTATTAAAAACATTTTAAAAGACGTTTAAATTAAGAAAAAGATAAAACTTTCAACTTGATCAGTTAACCGTAGGGAAGAAAATCGGAAATGGAAGAGAGAACCTAACTAGTAACTTCCTCTCAGCGATCCATCTCTCACTGCTTGCTTTCCAGTGCTACTTAAAACAGCTGTAACAGAAAGACTTTAATTCACTTCGGCTTCAGTATACTTCAGTTGGCTGGCTTTGCCAGAATGGCCACCTCATTCACACGGTGGTAGAGGGACGGCTAGCTTAAAAGGTGAGCTATCGCAAGTCACCATAAGAATTTAGGATCGTGATTAGATTAATAATTCAGTTGGTAGTCGGGTCAGGTAATTGAGATCACTTCACAAAGTTTTTAGCAAAGGATAATCCCTCCAGTTATCAAGAAGAAATTACTAATTATTGTTCCGATTCTTATTATCCACTTAAGTGGGCTATTATTTTAATCAACGACAAAATGGTCACCAACCAACCAAGTATTTTCAGAATATCTTTTCTGGTCAAAGTAAATAAATAAATGAATAAGTGTATTAATGAATGATTAAATGAATGAATCTGGTGGTGAATGGATAAGTGAGTGAGTGAATAAATAAATAAAATTTCCTTTCCTTTGTCACACTATCATTTACTTTAATTATAATATTTAATTGAATAATGTAACAATTATGTCAAGAAGCTAGCCCCTTTGATAGCTATATCTGTTCTATACAAAATATTTTTACGGAACAATTTTTTATTATGACTTATTTTAGATTATTCTTTTACTCAATTTCGTAAGGCCGGAGGATATATTCAAAGACATACCAATATTCTCAAAAGAATGTAAAATATACTTACATGAACAGAAGAAATACATATATTATTTGTAAAATTAGAATATCATACTTTATTTAAATCATTTATTTTTGCGTGTTTGCATGAAAATAAAAAATTTAAATACAAGTACCGAGTCAAAAAGTTAAATTTAGCAGGGTGATCTTATGCGACCATGAATAAATTATTGTGGTCGATAATTAGATCATGAAAAATGAGACACGAATTTTTCTAGACATTAAGCGATTTTTATTTCATTCAGAAATGACGAGATTTGTCATTATTTCAATTTTTCAAAAACTGTTTAATATAAATTTCTTCAAAAAGAGAGTCGATGGAAACAAAATTGAAAAAGTCATAGCTGTAAATTGCTTTAATATTTGCTCATTAAATAATAATGTAATGCACTTCCATTAAATGGGAAAGTAAAAAATGTAATACATGTGAGAATTATTCAATTGGAAGCGTTAACTTTTTTATACTATTGAATTCTTAGTAGTTTTCACTTGATACTTTTGCAGTGTAACTGTTAAAAATTAGAATTGCAAAATCATATGAATTAAAAATCTAAGGCACTTTTACGTATTCAAAAATAAATTTATTTTTCTTCTGTTTATTATTTATTGATGATGGAATGAATATTAATTTTAAGGATACTTTGGTAACAAACTCGTGTAAGCAAATATCATGTTGCGTTTCAAAGTATCTGCTTTATTAAAAGAAAAAAATTATTATTTCAAAATAAAATATTTTACTTTTAAAAAGCTTGAAAGTGAAGGAAAGCGCTTAGAGATTCACATTTAAAAAATATATTTTTTATTAGCACAGAAATTTTTAAGCTTGTGAGATTTTGTTAATATATTCTGTAAAAATATTGAAAAGATTTGAAACTATTTAATCTTTGTCAAACTTTCAGCTTCATTGTAAATAACATTATTCTTTTAAAAGTTAGTATTTACATTTTTAGATAAAAACGATAAAATATAAAATGTGTTTGAATTGATTTTACTATAATCAGAAAGAAACCTACACTTCGAATTTTTTGTGTTGATATTGAAAGCATTGTGCTTACGTTGAAGATATTGATATCAACTCTAGAAGTGTTCCAAACTTGAGAGAAGCATTCTCTTCTTTACATATTGCTGCAAA
Source organism: Nephila pilipes (assembly GCA_019974015.1). Taxonomy (NCBI): domain Eukaryota; kingdom Metazoa; phylum Arthropoda; class Arachnida; order Araneae; family Nephilidae; genus Nephila; species Nephila pilipes. Next base: position 99,973 of record BMAW01114022.1, read on the forward strand.
TTTCGCGAGATTGACAATAAATTAATCTAAAAGTCAAGTAAATGCCTGTAATGAAAATGCTATCAAGCCTTACACTCATCATTTAAAAATTTAAACTCATGAATTTGAAACTCTACTATGCTTTAATTACTTTTGATCACTGGTTAATATGAAAAATACATTAGATCAAAATTCGTATTTCACTGGCCCATGAAAATTTCTTAGGCTCTGCTCTTTAATGAGGTGCCGTTTTCTCTCCACAAAAACAAAAGTTTCTTATTTTTATAACCCTTATTAGGTCGGCCCTAATGCATGGCTCGAAAACTTGGGGTCTAATTAAAAATAGAGAACAAAAAATTTCAGTTTTTGGAGGAAAATATTCTCAGGAGTATTCTGTATAGCGTAAGAAAAATAGCCTTTGGAGAAGATATTTTAACTCTGAAATTTATAGAAATTTTAATGATCCATTCATGATCATTTAATACATCGAATGATGAAAATCATTGATGATGATTTTTTACCATTCGATGTATTAAAGTGAAATGAATGAACCATTCTTCTAAAATTGTTAGAATGGGTGAAAAAAATCCCGTAATGAAGACTTTTCTAAAATTGTTCTTCTAAAATTGTTAGAATGGGTGAAAAAAATCCCGTAATGAAGACTTTTTTTCTAAAGCCCTTTAGTTGTCGTAAAAGATTGTAGAAAACAGATTATAGAAAACGAACAGATCTATGACTAGTTTTAAGACAAGTAATATTAATTTAAAGAAAAAGCATTCATATTTGATTAATTAAATTATATACAAAGTAAATACACATATATTTTTGAGCATTTGCATTTAAATTTCGGCTCTCAAACAGAAATTGATTATTTAATATTCGTTAATCAATCTCCTGCGTAAAGTGATTCGAATGATATTCAAAGTGTTAATGGTGCCAAGTGATATCATCGTAATCTCAGGGATTAGTTGTTTTATATCAGAAACTGATTATTTCATGTATCCGCAACAATACATAAATATCTACGTGCATTATTAATTTCAGAGCATTCTTTTTTTTTCATGATATTTCATATAAAATGTACTTCAAAATATTATAGTTTGACTTCTCAGTCACCTCAAATTACTTCAATCGCATATTTTTTATAAATTGGTCCAAACTAATCGTTGAAAATCTCATATAAATTTGAGGCTGTTTTGATTCTATTGCTCTAAAATATTCAGAATGATAGGTATTATGAATAAATTCGTATACATACAACTGTACTACAATATGATAGATATATAAATCTTTTTTTGAAGTCTTAAGATATATTTTCTGGGAATATTTAGTTTTTCAAATACAGTTTCAGTTCATATACGATGCGTTATTGAAAAATAATGCCTCTATAGTTACAATATTTTATTTGTTACCCTATTTTCACGATTATTATTGTTATATATTCTCTATTTGATGCATTATTTTCTTATATCCTTATATATATCCTCTATGTGATGCATTATTCTCTTCTTGGCATAGTCTCCGTTCCTTTCCACGCGCTTGTCACAATACGTGTCTTGTCGAGTAAACTCACTAGAGATGAATTCTGGTGGTTACTGTTGACCCCATGCTGTAATGGAACCTTACACTCGATCTTTAGAATGAAACTGATATCCCTTAAAAAGGCTCTTTCTATTGGAAAGAGATGAATGTCATAAAGTGCAATGTACCTCACTGCTTCAACCTTATTTCCATGTGGATTCTCACCGTATTCAGATATCAGCACACCAGCCAGATGTGGGAACAGAGAAATCAAAGATGATACATATGAGATAAATATAACCTTTAGGTGCAATAACAATTTTGAATGTAAGGTTACAAATAAAACGAGTTGTGGCTATGGAGGCATTACTTTTCAAAAAAGCCTCGTAATTCAAATTCTTAATCCCCCTAATTGTTTCAATCCCATGTGTTCCATCACTTAAAACATACTACCTTTTAAACCCTCTTTACCTATATTGTTTCAATCCGATATATTCCTTAAGTTAAAACACACTGCCATTTTAATTTATATGAGTAAGACTTCAATTTAATATAATGAGAAAAAAAATTACATATTCTTACCTTATAAGGTATTTTACTCGTAATTTTTAGTTTCCCAATTCACATCTCGCAATAATACATTTATATCATTTTATCAATCGTTCAATGTATATTCAATTCAATAATTCCCTCGGTGCAAGATTAGTGGGGAGGGAGCATTGATAATCTCGTATAAATAAGGTTGTATTCTAATTTGATGATGTACAAGACCTGTTTCGAAGTTTTCAGACTACTTACTCAGACACTTCATAGAGTTGGAACTTTTGTCCAGACAGATATTCGATATCTTTTTTTTATCCTTTTGCTCTAAACTTCCTAAACTTAGAGGAGGAGGGCACAACGCTCAAGGCGTAACGAAGCGTGAAACTCATCCCTTAGTAGGCAGACACTGGCATTTGATTAACGAAAATTTTTCTAACATCATCCTTAAACGAGAAATGAATAATGAAATGAAAATATTACTCCGAACAACCCCCAGGTTGTTGACACAGAAAAGACAGGAAAAGTTCCACTTTCTCATTTCATTATGTGAACGCAGTTTCTTCCTGGGGACATTCGAAAAACAAATGAATTTTTTTTTCCTGTTTTTTTCGCCACAAGAGAATTGGCGAAGGAAAGAAAACTGATCTGAGCACCGCCGTCAGAAGTGTAAATGGAAAACTTAATTTAACTTCGTTAAAATCGTCGTTATTTTCTCCTATTCATTTTGGGAAGATATATATGGGGGGGAAATTCGTTCCGCTTTCAATGAGTACACTCAATTATATTTTCGTTCTATTAAAGAAAGGTGAGGAATTATATTACTTCATTGGGAAAATAATTTTCTTTGGAAATGTTTGAAATGTTATGGCTCACTCTCTCTATATTGGTGCTAAATTATTAGATGTAATATGAAGAAAGTCTCTTATTCAATTTATGAAGCATCTTTTGCATAACATACAAAGTAATATCCGTCTTCTGCATGATGTGTATAAATTTACCTGAGAAGAGTTTTATAAATCAGAAAAAAATATCACTAAAATTCAAATAAATTCCTATTTCAAGTCAATCTCTAGAAGAACGTATACAATTTTCCCACCATTTCTTCAAGAAATCCGAAACACTATAAGTATTGAAGTAACTGTTAGCAAAATATGCGAAACATTTTATTCAATATCCAAGATATTTTCAAGAATCTATCCTTTCAAGGCTATTTTAAACTTCGGAAAAAATAAAAATAAACTGGCGATAAGTCAAGAGTATATCATAGCGGATTTAATATTGCAACCGAATGCTGAACAAGACATTATTATACAGACAATCCAATATGGTGCCTAGAATTCTGATGTAAAAGTAACCATTTCCTGGAATTAAAAGGATCCTTCATAAGTCGCATTATCTTGCATCTTAATAAAAAATACAACTTTGTAAAAAATACAACTTAATTGTTTAATTTTCAGTAACATATTCATGGTGAATAAGCTGTCTGTAATAAAAAAAATGCAATGTACTACCCATAACGCTCGTATTTCTGATAATTTTGTATCGCCATGTATAGTAAAAACTGTCTTAAGCGTTTCGGTAACAGATCTTACATAATTTGTAGTAAAATTTAATGTTACAATGTTATTCAATTTCGAAGCAAATTTTTACATATATAGCACTTTCTCGGTAACTGAAAATGAATTCAACGTTTTGATATGCAAACGACAAAAAAAGTTTAAATTGACTTTAACAAAGAGTTGATATGTCACTTTTGTAACTATATATTTATTATTTCGCTTATTTTTTTATTTTATCGTTTGATTTTTAAATTTCTCCGGTTTCTGTATGGACTCACCTCGAAATTATATAATAATTGCTGCTACACTGTTCTAGTTATTTAAAAGAAGCTTCTTACAAGTTCAACTTAATAATTTAGCATTAAAAATTCTCTACAAAAGCAATCCTTATATAAGATTTGATGAGTCATACAACAGTGTTAGTCTTTCTATGCATGAACATGCTTTTAAATACAAATTAATTATTTTCAATTAATTACATCAAACATTTAACAAATACATGCCAATGAAAAAATATAATATCATCCTTAGTTAAATATTTATGCAAACTTAATTTTTGTTTGAAAAAGGGCATAAATGATAAACTAACAACATCAAATACGTAATGATAATTTCATTGACAATGATATTATGATAAAAAATAAGGAATATCGAATGGTTCAGTGCTTTTCTAAAATTCGTACTCAGGATCAAAATAAATATTCTTTAATAATAAGAGCCTTCTTCACTGAATGCTCTCATGTGTGAATAAAATTAGTGAAAGTTAAGAGAACTCTAAAATCGCAAATCTACCCACAATACCTAACAAGTAGATTTTCCTATCATCACAATGTACTAGTTTAATGACACGATTGGCACAGTATTAGGCAACAAACATTGGCATTTTTAGACAAAATATTTAACTTAGATATTTATGATATTAATATTTTATCAAGAAAATAACTTATTATTCAAATTTTTTTAAGAGTTTCTGAAGATTTTTCAATTATACCTTATTATCTGTAAATATGAAATTGGAATATACTATTTTTCTTTTTTTTCCATGTTCTCGATCTCTATGCTAAGAATATGCAAGAAAGTCAGCATATTCCTGTCGTCTTAACTGTTTATTATAAACAGTATAAAATGACATCGCTTTGTACTATTGCTAGAAAAATTTAACAAATGATAAGGCCCTTCCTTTTCTATAGACCAATGATGATTCGTGCTCTCTTTTCTTCGATGATATTTTTCCTCTTGCCACTCCTCACGCACTTAAAAGAGCTGATTGGATTGTAGACAGTTTCCACTCTCCTTGCTTCTAGTAATCCTTCCAGTAATTCTCTCCCTTCTCCTCATCATGAACCAACTATTAATTCTTAAAATTTAAAGAAGATTCATAAATTTTAATAATAATACTATTATTTTTATTTTTGCACATCCATAGCAACTTGGTAGTAATTTAATATAATTCTGAAACATAAAATCCCACTGTATCATGGTAGATTGCAAGTTATCTAATTTCTGCTCAAAAGATAAAAGGTCAAGAGACTCAAGAGCTTCTTTATTTCATCAACACTATATTATTGTTGTATATTCTAAAACTTAATACTCTACCTGAAACTTCCCCAGTATCCTTAACGACAAATAAACCATTAAAACCGAATCTACATCTTTTTTTTCTCCATACCACTAAACTGACATTGACATATGATCTTTTCCTCTGAAACATCTATTTAGTCTAAGAAGATTTACACACACTCTATTTGTATACACGTCAGTTCTTTTCAACACACAGCAATGGGAAAAAACATTAATCACCAACAAGGCGACGAAGAACGAGGACAATATACAGAGGTAAATCCCCCCACGGCACTGTGTCGAAGAATATGGCATCAGTAGCTGGAAATAAGTCTTCTTTTGCGTGTGTGTTCCATATCTCCAGGAAACCAAACATCGGGTATTTGCTTTGAGTATTGCGATGAGATCTGGAGGACAATCGACGGGACCATCGATTGTAACCACGCCCATCTTTCCTCTGGTGGTTTGGTCGACAGGGGACTCATTTGTCGGATTAGAACGAAAGAATGGAACGCTTTTTAATCTATCGCTCCTTTTCATTCGGTTAAAATATCATTCTCTCACCCATTCCATTCATTCTAAGCAGATTTGTTCTCTCCCTCATTCTTTCTCTCCAAAAGGAAAATTCGAAGGTCGGCGGAACTTTTCTGGAGATAGGTGTCATGGCGGTATTGGAATAAAAGAACGATCGACAATCGTTGGAATAAGGTTCTGCGAGTCACGTTACTTTCAGAAAATAGTAGTGGAATGTTTAATTACATATTACAACGGATTAAAATGTATATAATAAGTAACAGTCCTATATTTCTAATAAGTATAAGCACTACTTTGTAAGTGATTTAAAATCACATTTGATAAACTGTAACTTTATTGCTCTGTCGAATTAGCAAGTTTTAATTTTTCTATGTATAGAATCCTACATTTTTGGGAAAAGGCAATAAATAGAGTTGTATGTGTTTGGTGAATAAAAAGATTCAGCGTAGATTTTGTAATTTTATTTATATTCAGGTTAAATATTGTTAAAGTACTATATCACTATAGAGCAATCATATTCACATTGTTATCATATCATTTTGTTATTTAGGATAATTTATAGCGTTCTTCAATTACATAATTATTTTAATTACTAAGCAAATAATGTTTATAAATCCCCTGTTTAATATAAATACAAAATGTACCTAATTTATAATTTTTTTAATGAAAAATGGCTAAGATTAAAGAACAGATTTAACTCAAAAAGTACGAAACTTAACATTATCTTAATCAGTATAATACTGAACGAAAATTATTTACAGCTGTCTTAAACAAATATAGCGGAAGTATTTCCTGCAATTACGCTTCATCTTATTGTCTTTGCGGTCAATACAGCGACCTCTTTGGGGGCGCCTAGTCGTGATTGTTTTTTGGAGGCTAGTATTTCATTCAACAATGTCTCTCCTTAATTAAACATTTTTCGGTAATTCTGATAATTTTTTTCTTTAGTAAACATTTTTAATTAGCATAACAAAGGTTTTAGATATAAAAAAAAGGTATAAGCCAGTTTCTTGATGCTCACGTTCAGTCTCGTCAATACCTTGTTCAGTATCTGTTATTATGTGTACTTTCTAGCTCAAATATTGGATCGCCAAAATTACCATCACTTGACAATCATTCATTATTTTTCTAAACGCTCGCGTGTATATTAATTTAACATTTTTCAGATCTCTCAGATCAAAGAAATTTAATTTTTCAGATGAGTCGTCTGTGCAGCAAAAATGTCACAGTGAAGGGAATATTAGTTAAGATTGGTCCATCAATCACTTTGAGGTTGTTTGATTTAATATTAATTTCACACTTAGAAGCAACAGGAAGGCCTTTGAAAACAGACCTCGAAATTTTGAACCTCAGTCAATTGAAGTGGACTACACCTAAACTTTGTTGCATCCCTCTCTAAACTTCCCCACCACGTCGACTGAAGGACTTGAAACATCGACAGATTAATATGCATCTGTTCTGAGTCTTAAATTGCATCAGGAAACTCACCAACGACTCTTTTGTGCCGACGCCGGTAGTGAGTTTCTCTACCAAGATCTCTAAGGCAACCGCGGCCGCCAACCACATTGAGTATAATTTTGTAATCTTTCCATGATAAACTCAAATCAATCAATCATATCAGCAACTCAACATGATTCAAAAGGAAGGTAGATATGTGGATAAATAAAAACCTACTATGTAGTTAGTAGAGCTTTTCAAAGTTGTTTGCTCGGACAGATTAACCCAAAGTTAAAAAGGGATTTTATTCAAGCCTATTTATTACAAAATTAATATATTTGACTATTATTGTCTGAAATCGTATATTAGATTTAATAATGTCTTTTGAATTTTAAATTCAGTTTTATTAAAGCTTGATGGTTGGAATTAATGGTGCTCTATAGAAGTAAATTTCAATTATTTCAGCACAGGTCTACTAATGTACCATGAGATGATAGTATATATACTGCAAAAGTATTTAAAGCTTATATATTAAATGAATTATTTTTATTCTTAAAAGTCTAAAGCCTAATCGATAAGATTATTAAGAGTAAATCCCTTTTCATATGATTTTCAGAATGTATATTTCTTGTAAAACATAAAAACAAACAAGGAGCATTACATAATAAAAATTAATATGTAAGGTATAAATGAGATAAGTGGAGAGTATAAGTTAATAAATAAGTGAAGCATAAGTTAATAAATAAGTGAAGCATGAGTTAATGTATAAGGGAAAGTATAAATGAACGATTTACAGTTGATGTGTATAAGTATTATCTTAAGATAATAATAATGATAATAAGGCGATAATAAGGCGGTAATAAGATAATGATAATAAGGCGTAGTTCCATTCAACTGTCCTTATAGACATTTCTTGGACGCTACTTGTTTCAAACAAATCATCTTCCAATTATACTTAACGACTGTCATTGTAAATTGAATTGCAGTGATAAAAATAAGAAGGGGAGTCGGAAATATTTTGGAGATGATAATATTAATAAGGTTATCGTAATAGGAAGGATGTTAGTGTGATGTGCGCGGATGTCTTAGGGTGTGTATTATTGAGCTTGTGAGATTAGAATTCAAAGTTATTGGATATTTGAAGGAGGGACTCTCAACGAATTCATGTAAACGTATTCCTTGAAAACTTATAGAAGTTTTTAATACTCATGGACAGACATTAAACTGTTTGAGCGCCTCTCTATCATTAGAGCATTATTAAAAACTATATTTTGGATATAATTGACTATTTTAATAACTTTGTCTAAGCTTGAACTTCAGTTGAAATTTAGGTATTGTAATTAAAGTAATATTTATAATGACTGACGAGGTAGGAAAAAGGATGTCGCCACAATCTGTAATTTTGATTATTATTATTGTAATCACTCGATTTTATTTTTATTATACATTCAAATTACAGTTAAGTTCGCTTCAATAAATAAACCATATGAAGCAGATTTCAAAACATAGAATATCACAAGTGTGACATGAGGAAAAAAAAAATAGTGTTCTGTAGCTATTGGTTACAAAAGAACCATTGGAGATGGATCGTAATTTAGAACTATAGTCAAGTTATAAGGATAATACTTAAGCTGTTACTCATTCATCTAACATTCATACCACATCCCACAGAATCCAAATTTTCTTTAAGGAGAGTAGCTTTCATTATTCTACACAACATATCTTTATTAATATTAAAACTGGAGCCTAAGGTTCTATTTGAACATCACCGGCTACAAAGGTTCGAGGTTAACAATTTGGCTACAAAGGCCTCACTAAGGCTTCATTCTAAACATATATATATATATATATATATATATATATATATACCTTTAATGCATTAAGTTTTAATATTCGGGTAATTGAAAGTTAAATAATGTGTAGGTATCTTAAGAAGTTATGAATATAACTAATCAATAATTTCAAACATTCTTTAATACCACAAACAACTGTGAACATTTTTTTTTACTTTCAAACATGAAAATAAGTAAGCATAAATATAACAAAAAATCGACATATCAGTGTATAATTGGATTTAATCTATTCCACTTTTCTGAAAAACATGAAAGAAAAATTTTAATATTTAAATAACTTATCTTTGTGCAGTACAAAAAAATCTCAATATTTAGATGACATCATACAGTTTTATGATGAAAACTTCAATCTTGGAATAAATATTGTTAGCATTTTCCTCTCTTTTTACCGTCTGATCCTTATTATAATCTTATAAAATATTCTTTCTTTTTTTTGTCTCATTAATTTTCGCTCGTGTTTTGTCGACAGCTTACGCCTGCTTACGTTCTAATAAGATATTGTTAATGTCAAGTTCGTTAAATGTTCCGTTGCATTTTTTTTTCTTACTGTTAAAATGGCAACAAAGTAAAATTAAAATATTTTAAAGCCGTTGCTAGGAGTAACCAAAATCATTCCCCATTTAAAATTAATATTTTATTTATTTTCTTATTAATTGAAAATTTTTATAACATAACTGTAATATTCAGGAGGAACAATAAGTAAAATTATTGTTGCAAGTGCAATTAGTATATATATATATATATGTTTTATCATGACTGTTTGATGATAAATACAAAACTTCTAATTCGAATTTTATTTTATTCTTGCTTTTCAGCATAATTTATTATTCAAATGAGAAATAATATAAGTAATAGAGGTTAAATATTTTATTATTTATAAATATTTTTATATCGAATCAAATACATTTTAAGCCTTTAAAATCTTTATTAAATAAAGTTAATTGCAGAAGTAGATAAAGTAGAATTTTCTTATTAATATTAATATTGCTATAGATTTTAAACTTATTAAATGAAATATGTTTTAAAAACTGCTATAGGTTAGATGCTAATATATTTTTTAAATTACGAATATAATTATGCTCATAAATTTTCATTGCTAATTATTATAATGTTTTAAATCGACACAGTATTCTAAAAATGATCAAAATATGGGAAAATAAATGTTACCTTATTTTAAATGTTATACCTTTTTAAATATATGTACAAATTTCATAGCTGTAAGTACGTCATTTAGTCAGTTACTTAAATTTTAAACTTTCTAAATTGCTAAGTCATTTCATTGACCTTCAAATCTTTAGACTGCTTTTCCATAGTATTTTATTTTTCATGAGGGTCATGTATTCAAAATGCAGCGTTGATTTGTAATCAACGTAAATTATTGAAATTCTTTCTGGTGGCTTCGCAAAATAAGTTTGATTATTTTATGCATGAAATAAGAAATTATATAAATAGTTATTTTTTTAAGAAATCATCAATATTAGATATATCCGATTAAAAAATCGTAAAGATATAAATAACACTATTAATCAGAAATCGGAGAAACATTCAGAGAAAATGAGAATTTTTTTTTTTTTTTGCAGATATTAAAGTTTGTAAGAGTAGTTGGAATTTTAAAATAATGAAACATTTTGAAAATAATAAAAATTTTAAGTTATAGTTCGTTTTAAAAAGTTTTTTTTCTGAAATGTATATTTTCATATTTTCTGGTTTTTTAAGTATGATAAATATAATGTAAATGATTGTTTGTTAACGTCACATTGAGAAGCAACACGAGGGCTGTTGACGACAGATTTCGTACTTTAGAACCTCTGTCAAGTGACGAAGACGACAATTAGGCTGGTACCTCCTTCCCCAAACTTCTACAACACGCCAACTGGAGGATTTTGGACCTCGACAGATTTAAGTGCCTGATAACACTAAACACGCAACCCGGTAGATCTTCAGAAGCATCAGGGCTCAAATCTATGATTTGGTGAAGACTGCCGGCTACGAAATTGCTTGGATAGATTACGTGTCGCCTTAAATCGCAATGATTTACATAAGAAAAAATTAATTATGTTTAAATTATGAATACATTGCTTCAATACTTTTAATTATGTTCAGAATTTCGTAAAAAATGAAAAAAATTTAAGCATTTAAATCCATTTTTAATTTTACTAATTGAAACTGAGACATACAATTTTATCTTATTGATTATTTACTAACATCACACACTTAGGAGCAACACAAGAGCTATTCAGGGGGAATCTCATTATTTTGAGCCTTGGTTAAGTAACGAGGACGACACTTGAGCTCATACCTCTCTCCTGAAGCTTCCATGTCACTCCAGGGTGGAGACTTGGGAACTACACAGATTTAACATACCTCAGACACGCTAAACGGCTGGTTTTTTTGGGCATCAGGACTCGAACCCATAACTGGACAGAAAAATACCGACTGCGAGATCATGACAATGATCACTAGGTTACCGTGTCCTCTAAAATTTTATCTTAAGAGAAAGCAAAAATTATTTAAGTAATGATTATGCTATTAATTAAGAAAATTTTTTATAGAATATGAAAAATTTTTAAGTGAAAATAATTTTTTCATTCAACAGAATCAGTTGTGAATAATGCATTTAAAATTCTTTAACCAACATAAAGGAAATATATTAACTTATTATTAGAAATAGAACTAAAAAGCTAAAAATTTTATAACTAATAGCCATTAATAATAATAGAAATGGAAAGTCAGAGACTGTTTTTAAATTAAACTATTTTTAAAAATTAACAAGTTGTTAATTTTGCTCTTTGTTATTTATTTAAAATATTTGTGAATCACTAAGTATGAAGACTGTACGAGTTTAAAAAAAGACCAATTTTTATTCGTAAACAGATGAAAAGCTTTTAATTCTATTTTAATGTATAATAGCCATTAATTAATGGTATCATTTTTTTTTTCATTTTGATATTTGAATAAACAAATAGTAAGATTTTGGATTAATTAAACGTTAAATAATAATACTGATCACTTAAATAATAATATTGTTTATTTACTTGAAACATATCATATCCTAATAAATATACATAAAATTAAAAATAAAAATGTTTTCATAAAATATCTCAAATACTTGATAATTTCAAAGTAGTTATAAAATACTTTGTCACATTGTACTTAATATTTGTTCAAATTCGATGACGAAAATATACATCGGATATATTTACAAGGAACAAGAGGGACGTACACTTAATTAGTGTCTTTGCATATAATTCCTTTACATTTTGGTTTTAAATATATTTTTATTTTTGAAATATGCGTGTTTTAGGTCATCGTAATAAATTGTATCTGTAAATTATAGGATGCAAAATTTAAAACACTGTTGGCGGATAACGGAAATACTTTAGACTTTATTCAAAAGAAACATGCCACAGAATTTCTAAAGTCATTGCTTGAATTTAATAATCCATCCTATTCCCGAAAATAAAAATAATGATGTTTATTTTCTAAATGATGCCGCAAAGAATTTAAAGACTTTTCATAAAAATAACTTAGTTATCAATTAATGAATAAATTCAACGTGTATTGAACTGAAAGTCACACAAATTAATTTTTAAATTGATCTCAAACGCTGTTTAGTTTGGATATTTCTTCTTTTTCTTCTTCAGTGAATCAGAGTGGTTGTGTAAAAATCATGATTAGTCAGAGAAAGATTGTTTTTAAATTTCTTATATTTCAACCATAGGTAAATATTTAAATTAAAATATTTAGATTATTCAAATTGTAATTTTTATTGAAGAATCCAGCATTGTGTTTGAATTTATTTCGTATAACCCTTTAAATCTAAAGCTACTCATTCGACTTTATCTTTTCATCTTTATTTTAAGCGTCTACATGGCATTGCTATAAATTCCACTTTACGTCAAAATTTAATTCATTTTATAGTTAATTATGTCTTTATACAAATTACATTTTATTTTGTTTCATATTTATATAAAAATTATATTTCTTTAAGTAAGTTTTTTTTTATTTGTTTGTTGTTGCTTGTATGTGAGTTTCTTAATATATTTTATCGTGGATTAAAATAATTATAAAGAAAGTCTTGATATTATTACAACCAATAACGCTTCATGAAGTTCTTTTAAATATATACTATTGATTACAAAAACATATTTTTAATATAATATCATTCTAAAAATAAAACCCTAAATTCAACCAAACCATATTGTAAAAATTTTAATCAATTCAATTAGGAGCATCTAAGAAGTCCATTTTTGTATAGATTTGCTTAAACGCATTTTTCTATTGATTTGAATAATTTATCGAAATATTGAATTTTTCAGGAAGAAAGACAGGAGTTTAAAAGAGAAAAAAAAACATTTTTGGCAACATTTATTTATTTTTTCTTTTTATATTGTAAATCTCACATAATTTTAAAAGCAATTCATTTTTCTCGTGAAGTTAGAGAAAAACTTTTCGAAAGTAAATTTTCTTCAAAAGAAATTCTAGTTGACTTAACTAATGAGATTGATGATGCCATTACTTCATTTTAGACATTGTGTATTTGACAGATCACTCCTTCCCCCTCTAGAATTGCTCCAATAACATTCTTTAGAAGATATAGTCAACTTAGATATTTAAAGAAACCAACAATGAGATGCACAAGAAATATGATAGATGACATTCTGATTGCAGAAGGAAAGAATCTAGCATTTCATACTCCTTTTAATATAAAAAGTTCTCTAAGCTAATTAAATTTTAAAGCAGAGTTATAATCAATTTTATTTGTTTTATTAACAATGTTCTTCAATTTCATTATAGAATTTAGTGATAAATCTTAAAAAAAATCTGAAGTAGTGGTCTTAACACTTCACTGCCTCACGGAACTCCTAGTGCTATCAGGGCTTCGGGGAACCCCATTCCTTCTTTAGAAAAATATATCTTAATGTAATATTTAACATATAGCAGGACGTTGTAGATAAATTATTATAATACATTTAAAGAAAGTATTGTATTTTTATTAAAACTTTTAACTTAAAATTAATTTAATTTACTCATTAATAACATTAATGAGTACTCCAGACGTCACCGTCTCTAGCATTATACAAAGTGACTGAGATGTGCTTGCATTTTTTTACACAAATTGTCCAATTCCAGCTGTATGGATGTTACCTGCAGTCGCAATTCATATTCTGCTATAACTTGTTCCGACATATTGTTCTTTTGCTACATATTTTGAGAAAGATTTACCACTTAAATAAGTTGTCCCGAAAGTTTATAGAGGGTTTATAGCTTTGCAAGAAACTTCTGGGTATTATGTAAGAATCTGCATCGAAAAAATATAGGAGCTCTTCTTGCTTAAACTTAGATTTTAATGTCGAATGTGTTGATATATCGATATATTGTTCCTTTTTCTCCTTTTGCAAGTATCAAAACTTCTGATTTATTTTTCAAAACTAACTAAATGTATCTTTGCATTTTTGTAGTTTATAAACACTCTTCAACAATTGTAAATGCTTTATAATATTCTTTTCAAATTTTTATTTTGAATCAAAAATAAAAACTGTGATATTCAAACTGTGCTCCATGGAATCCTGAGGCTCCATGGAACACAATTTGAATATCACTTCTCTATAGTATTATCCAATGACGAAAATAAAGTCTGTTAAATGATTTGTTGCTTTATATCCCTCAATAGCCTATAATTCCTAATATTTTAGACCGGTATCTCTTGATGTCGTGTATTGTAGCTTTCATGTAACCATTCCTATTTTTTACAGTTTATGCGTCCTTAACAGGATTAATGTAAACTTTTTACCAAACATTTGTTGTAAATCTGAAAAATAGAAGGTTTCAAAAATTCTTTAAAAAAACCATTTTAATTCTTAAAACTGCAAAAGTTTGTTTCGCAGTTAACAAGTTTAACCGAAAACGAATTTTAGTAATTAGTATGAATTCATCAGTTTGAAATGACTATATTTAATAACTATGAAAAAATATTGAAATTATTCCTTATTTAATAGTTAGTGTATCATTAATGGTTATTATATATATATATATATATATATATATATATATATATATATATATATATATATATATATATTATAGTTAATGTTTCAGTAATGGTTAGTGTATCAATAATGGTTTGTATACCAATACACAAAAATACATGCATACTTTTATCACAATCACAAAGGGGTTCTGCTTCACCCTTCGATAGAATTCAAATAATCTCATTCGTAAGAAAATTATTATTTGATGGATTTCATGCAATTATTTCCATTGGATAAGATTTACGTAACTCTTAATAATGAAACCGATCCTTGCAACTATCGTCATTGAATAAGATTCGAGTAATCTTTATACAATAGGATTCATGTCAAATTTATCATCACCATAGAACTCTTGAACTTTTAACATCTGGATAAGTTTTGTGCAATCTGAAATTTATCTTTATGTTTGCATAGCGTTCGCAATATTCATACGATTTTCTATCGGAATGGAGAATCATGAACCCATGATTTTTTATATAGAGAAAAAAAATGAAGGATATTATATAATGCAAAAATTATTAAACAGAAGTTCCTTAGTTGTTAATCGGTTCATTTTTTTTTCAGAACGAAATCTCATTAATTTAATTGGATATGGATTAATAAGGTTATTTTATACCGTGCGGCTTCTATACTTATATTCCGTTACCTAACTAACTTAAATGAAACGTTATAACGTTGAATGAAACGATATGCATTAAGCGTTTCTTTTAGAAAAAGATTTATATATAAAAAAAGTTTTATTATTTTAATTATTATTATTTCAACATAATCTCTTTTTAGCATTATACACTTTCCCGAACGTCTCCCCGACTTTTTTAAGCTATCTAAAACGTAAAATTTCGAAAGATCCTCAAAATAGACATCTGTTTGGGTAATGACCTTTTCCTTCACTGTAAACCGTTGTCCACCAAGCAATTTTTTTTAATTTTGAAATAACAAAAAAGTGACTTGGGTCTAAATCTGGAGAATAAGTTGGATGTTGTAATAATTTGAACTTCAATTTCACTATTTTAGGCATCGAAACTGCACAGGTGTGCACCTGTGCGTTGTTTCGATGGAACAGAGTCTTTCTTTCTTCATATGAGGACATTTTTTCTCGATTTCTTCTCTCAATTGTTGCTATAACGATGCATAATACTCTCCAATTTTTGCTTTCTCTTTTTCCAAGTAATCGGTTATAGATGATTCCGCGTGCATTTCAAAAACCATGACCAACATCTTGCCGGCCAATTTCACTGTCTTTGCTTTCTTCATAGCTGGTTCGCCTTCAAAACCCCACTGTTTTGAAGGCGAACTATTTTCTCTGGAGGATAGTGATTTTTCCACGTTTTGTCCACAGTTATTTACCGACACAGAAACTCGTAGGAATTGCGATGAAAAAGTACCGAAATAGCTTCAGATTCGACTACATGATTACATTTATTTTCTACTGAGAGCAAACGCGTCACCCACCTTGCCGAGATTTTTTTCACACCCCAATTTTCAGTACAAAATTGAAAACATCATAAGTTGCGATGTGCTAGTGGTCAACTAGTTCGCGCCTTATGATTCAACGATCACTCAAAATCATATCGGGGATTTTGTCAATCATTTCGGTAGTAGTTACTTCAACTGGAAGTCCTGAACAACATTCACGTTATGTAAATGTACGACTACATTTAAACACATTTATCCAATTGCAAACACATGAACAGATGTGCTATGAACTCCCTACAACTCAAGTTTGATATCTTTCGGTGTTAAACATTTAAATATATGTGTTTAATCACCACTCGAAACTCAGTTTTTTCTAAATTTTTTTTTAATAAACACAAGTTTCTTGCTTCATTCGACAATGAAAATGAAATCATGAGATGGAAATAACTGAGACTTAGACAGCTGTCTAGTGAGTCTAAAAACTAACTGTTTTCGATGCGACAAGCGCCATCTCTTGGATTTTCTAAGGACTTATTGAACGGTCCTCATAATTAAGATTTCATGAATTCTGTATACATGCATATAATGGAGCTTACATGGATTTTCCATTTGCATGATTTCCATAGTAAATTCTGTTTTTTTTTTATTTATTTTTTTTTATTTTAAGTTTAATATATGTATCTAAGACAAATTATCCATATATTACCGGTATTTTCTTTTTGCAACAAAGGTATTTAAATGGAATTTCTTTCTGGATTTTAAGCTTAAAATGTAAATAAATTCAGATGTTGGTAAGATTTTGATGAATTGTTGATATATTAACAATATAATCAGAAACCCGCCGTCTGAAATGTATTAGTCTGAAAAGATAAATATTTAAGAAGTTATATTAATTTTCTTTCTTACAACACATCATGTTTACTCTATTTTATTTATAACTCATCATTGTTACTCTAGTTTTATACTGAAGCTAATAAAATCCCATTCTCAAAAGACTTTA
The DNA here is from genome assembly GCA_019974015.1 of Nephila pilipes. NCBI lineage: Eukaryota > Metazoa > Arthropoda > Arachnida > Araneae > Nephilidae > Nephila > Nephila pilipes. The sequence goes on from BMAW01114022.1 coordinate 117,407, forward strand.
ATTTCAAACACTTAAAATATGCATTATTTTTCAAAGTTATTACTACTCACCTAATTAATTTTCTTAATTTTTTGTTCGAACCATGTTAAATATAGTAACTATCAAGAAGGAAAACCGTGACTCACTAAACTGAAAAATTAGGCCTAAAATATTGTATAATGTACTCAAGTTAAATTTTGAACATTTCCTCAGCTTGCCTACGTATCAGTCGAGTCGACAGGAAAGCGAAGGAAGATTACGTATATGAATATTCATGAGATTAAAATAACTAATGCACGATATTGAAGATTATACGAATATAAATGTTACTAAAATATACAAAATAATAATTATAAATATGTGTTCTGATGATACGGTCGCTCTTTGTTGTTACTCGCACACACACACACATACACACACACACAAATCACTTCATGTACACTGAGTTGAATCAAAATAAACGTCCGTATTTCAACATGCATGTTTGCGTATTTGTCCTTATTTAAGCATATTCATCCAATTTTGAAATAGCTTTTAGTGTATCAAAATTCATTATATACATAGTAAAAAATAAAATTTGAGAAAAAAAACATACTATTCAATAAAAAGGCTTAATATTTTAAAAAGACTTAATAAAGTCTATCAAAGTTTGCAAATTAGGAAAAACTGTTACAGTTAAATAAGCAAAAAAAAAAAAAAAAGAAAGAAAATGAAAATATAGTCGAGTCGCTATTTTTAGATTTAACTATTGAGAAGTTTGGATAGCTCACAGAACTCTACAAGAATGAGTGCTGTGATGTTAGGCTGCATTAAAATAAAACTTACTACTTTCTCCCACATCAATAATGGAGTCCTATTTATTTTATAGGTGATTTTGAAATCAATAAGGTACATCAATGCGAATATAAAAAGATTTCCAACAAAAATTGTAATGTATTTCACCACTCTTTTCTCTTTCTTTAATAATGCAATGCAGTCTATGTAATCAAGTGGTCATGGTCACGAGATTTTGTTCGACGATGTTTAAATTGAGTCATAAGAACTCATCGCTTACGGTTGAAAAGGTACTAAAGAGCCGTCGTATATAAAAGAAGATTATCATTAAATCTAGACTCCCAAGTCCTCTTTCTGGCAGGGTTTGTAAGTTTGAAGAGTTGGGCGCAGTTCAGGTGACGTATTCGTCACTCGAATGAGGTTCAAAATAAAGAAGTCCGTTACCAACCCCTCCCCCACGTTTCTTTTAGGGTGATATTAAAAACCAATCAATCGGTTATTATCATCATAATGCAGAATATTGCATGATACCTTAAAATTTCGGTTTTCCCATCTTCTCATAGATATGTTAAGACTGTTCGGTTTAGGTTTCAGGTCAGTATTGGGAAACTTTTGGCTTTCAATCCTCATGCAAACTCTTGGCGCATCAAATAAGGACCTTCTAGACACAAATTAAAATTCTACTGAATAATCCTCGGCATTTTCATCGGTATATTTTCATTTGACAATGGAATAATTTTAAATGACAGTAAATATAGTTTAAATGCATTCTCTAAAGGTTTTACTAAGTCGCACAAATAATTTTTATGTCGCCTTCGCATAAAATTTATTTTTATTAAATTCATACACATTGTATATATCCCTAATGGAATTAAAATATACTTCAGCTTTTCTCTATTTTTACTGTGTACTACCGATTAGTATCAAGGAATTTGATTTATTTTGGACTGATATACATATAGTTGTGCAGTCTTTTAAAAATAACACATACTTTCAAATAGCTCTAAGTAAACTTTTCTTCAAATAAATCTTGTTATGTTATAGATAGATTTACACAGCAATATTAGATTAAAAAAATACCCTGATACATTCTTACGGTTTTAAAAAATATCCCACCTATAGTGTAGGAACTTTTAATAATTTCGTGTTATACATTTTATTGAATTAGTCGATAATAATCTTGGAGTCAAAATAAATAGTGTATGGTTAGTATGTGAGTAAATCAAGCATTTATACTTTTCTTCAATTTGTATTTTGAGAATATTTTAACGCTTAAATACTTTTAACTGCTTTCAACTATCCCAAGCTAATTATTACACAAAGATGTATCTCTCCCGAATTATTACAGCCAAGCAATTTGCACAAATTATACCAAATTCAGTACAAAAGTATGCACTTATTAATTTTTTTAAAGTATTACACTATTGTTCTCAATTAAAATCTCTGATTTGAATTGATTTAAATAAAGAAATATTTTAAATAAAAGTTATATCCACCAGATATACTTATTCTAAATCAATCTTTTATTATAATTCATTTCCATTACGATTATCACAATATCAAAAATTATTTCGAATGCAATTATTGCTACTCTAAATTACGCTTTTACCTTTATTTTTTTAAACATATGAGTAGTTTCATTTTGCTTAAATTTATAATACCACTTGGTTTTTATTTGTTGTTCGGTTTTTGTTTTTTTTTATTCGCTACTGTTTCATTAACTTTCGTACTTCCATTACTCCTCTTTACTTGTAGCAAAACTCTTTTGGAATCAAGTCATTAAACCATAATTATTCTCATTTTCTACTTCGAAATGCATCAGACTAATCACTTGATACAAACACCCAACATAACAAAAGTGATTACTGCAAAACACATGGCAATGAGCTACACAAACCCAGTAAGAGGGAAAAAAAAAAAAAAGGCACGCATCTCACACAGAAAACGTGTCCCAATCTCCCATCACGAATGAAACATTTACGAACGTCACAATTGAACTGTTTCATGCTCTGCTGCAGTTACAGGAGAGAAATAATACAATTTTTTTTCTATCCCATTCATCGTTTTGTTACGACTTTGACAAATGGAGAAGTGAACAGCACTATTTTGAAAATGACCCGAGAACCATTTCGCTGCGTTTGACAGGGTGTTGCTTTCGCAACCACCTTAATCTGTTCTCGATTTCTTTGTATGGGGGTCCCATTTACAATAGAAACAAATAAAAGAATAAAAGGCACGTCTGCTGGGATCTAGGTAGGGAGAGGGGGTGGCCAGAGAGATTCACCTCCCTTTTCCGGAACAATCCGGCGTGCGACTGTAGGTGTGGTTCACCCGATCACGCAATTAACGGAAACGGAACGAGCATATACTATTCCAGAATGGAGAGAGTGTAAGTTTCGCCCTTTGTTTCGTTTGGTTCGAATGCCGTCATTACGGGGATTATTTTCGGCAGGTTGGTCCACACCCGAGTACACCCTTTTGCTACGGTGGCACGCGCTCTTTCTGACGGAATGGTGTGTGAGACTAGGCGCCGTTCGATCTTCCAATCATCCAAAACGAAATTTCTGGGTTTTTTTTTTATCATAAATATCATTGAAACAGCCGTGTAACAACTTAATTTTTCTCTAAGCTTCTTTTTTTTAATCTGATAGAAAGCTCCATACAGAAGCATTCGATATTCGTTATTCGATTTCAAATGGAATTTTTTAAGAACAAAAAAAAAAAAAAAAAAGGACAATACACTTCAATCCTTGCACTATGGAAATTATACATTCCATAATTCTGCATAAGTTTTGAAGCAATATAGAATCAGTTTGTAAATCCTTACGGAATTGTATTATATAGAAACAGCTTATCTCGTACTCACTATCACTGCATGTATATCTAGAAATAAAAACCTTCTCTAACACAGCTCTACTTTGTTCGATATTCTTATCAATGAATATCAAGTTTCTGTTTCTCTATCATAAACATAATTTTTTAAAAAAATTCAGTAACTATTTCAATCTATTCCCTCCAAAATTTAAAAAGGTAAGAATAACTTCTTACAATAGAATGTACTGCATGCGGTTGAGTAGCAATGTGATCCTGAGTTCATGGCCAGAGTTTTTTCCTTCGAGTTTCTATGTTCCAATCTTGATGCAACTGAAGATCCACCACGTAGTGGGTTTGATGCACATGAAATCGGTTTGGGAGCTAAGTCCTTAGAATGGCGGATTGGGGGAGTTCGGAGAGTAGGATGCCAGCTAAGGTGTTGACCATGTCACTTGACCAAAGTTTAAAATTACGAGACCTGCTATTAATAATGCTCGTGTTCCTTTAAAAGTGTATTGATACAAAGTTACCATTTATATACAAAAAGTATGCTTTCTTATTTGAGAAATGTGTTTTGGTATCTGATCACATTGTGCATTATTGTTGCTTCCAGGTATTTACAAAGCTGCTAATTGAACACATAATATTGAGGCAATAATGTTCTTTTCTCTTTAAATGTATTCATGAATTCCTTAATAATTTTATTGCTTTTTTTTATTAAAAAAGTATTCAAGAAAAGTTTCGTTTATTATTGTATTCTTTGTTTAATGTACCTTAAAAAGGAGAAATGAAATTTTTTTGATTAAGGATGTTTAAGATATTTAAAACTAAATTGTTTTGTGAAATATACAATTAGCAGAACCATAGTTTGTTACAAATATTCGTGAATTCGAGTAGGAAGCATTTCATTTATCTCTTCCTTTGATAAAGTCAGGCAATTTATAAATAGTTCAACCCACACAAAGTTGATCCACCTCACATTTGAAATTTCGAGAATACAATTCTATACCAGGAAATAATATGTAATTCTGGTATTTAACTTTTGAGCTAATAATAACTAATCCTATAAAATCAAGAAAGGTCTGGCATTGAAAATTCCGAGAGAATGATTATATATACTCATTGAGTGCAGAAAATATTCGTACTAGAGCACTTTTGTGAGAGTCTTAGATTATTAATTTGAATAAAATAAATTCAAAAAGTAACATCTGATAAAATACTGTTCTAAAAATATGAATATGGATTAAAAAATTGAATAAATAATGAATCGTTTTTCAAATGTAAAAAAAAAATTAAAGCTTAGTGATTTCAAGACGAGTAAAAAGTATGCTCAATGCAAATTTGCAAACACAAATGCAAATTTTTCGAAGTATTTTGTTACTGAATCAGTTAGTTTTTTTTATAGACAATTGATATCACTTATCTTGAGGTATGTGTAGGATGATATGAAGTTGAAATTTAATAGACAATTGAGAAATTTTGATTAATCAGTCTAAGCAAATCTGTTATACTAAAAGAAAACTGATTATAAAGCTTTGTAAAGATGATAAAACATGAAAAAAAATTTCTTTATTTGGTTAATAGATCTCATTCAGAAATGCAGTTAGTTATTAATTATTCGAGAGAAACGTTATGTAGTATTTTAAAAACCTTTCTACTTACTTCTATAGACAGACTATTTCTCTCCCTTCTGTTTAAGAAAATCAAATTTTGAACAAAATGTTCAATGCAAAGTGTTACAAAGAACAGATTTAGCCACCCAAGGCACGTTTTTTTATTATTATTATTAAGTTGCTTAGTTAAATATAAGAATAAAAGTAAATGATTAAATATTGAGAAATGGAAAATAGTAAATTTTTCCGATATTAAGGTTAAAGGAAACAATAAATTATTGAATATATTTAAGCTAAATATAATTAGAATTAGAGCAAACGATAAATTATTAAATAGAATATATTTAAGCAGAATGAAATTAAAATTGAAGCAAATAATAAAAAAATTGAAAAGTGATCTGGTTCGCCAAAATGCCCCACCTAAATCAATAGCCCCTTGGGTGGCTCATTAATGCTCCTAAGCTTACAGCAGAAGTTAAAAAAAAACAAAGGGATGGTCGTATTTGTAAATACAACCCAAAACGCCTGGGTTCCTCTACTACGTTTTACGAAAAACTTTATTTCTGATTGAGATGGTTCACAAGCTACAATTCTACTATGCTATTAAATAAGAAAACGAAAGCCCAGAGTTCTGAAAAGCAGTTGGTGTTTCTTACACAAACAGTTGGTTTTTTCTTCAAACATTTTTGTGTCGATCAGTAGACGGATGGTGTAGAAAAAAAGACCTGATCCCAAGCATAAAAAAGCTAAATATATAATTTTATATAACACTTCTGAATTAGTGAATTTTCCTCCTCAGTCATCAAACATCAATCTCGTGGAACATGTATAAGAAATTCTTAGTCAGAATGTTCGAACCAAGTCAATTTCAAATTAATATGACTTCAGAAATGCTCTTTAGCAAGAATAAAACTACCTTTCAAATTCAGAGATATAAAACTTAGTTAAATTCAAGCAAATATATCTCAGAACAGTTATTAAAGCTAAAGGATATCCTACAAAATGTTAATTATAAAATTCTAGCTTAAGTATTTGAGATTATGTGCATTATATGAATGCTTTCTACGCCATTAGATCGTGCATTATTTATATCTTACAAGTCTTATATTTTTAAATGCAATTATTTCATGAAAATTTTGCATCGAAACAATAAATTGCATTATATTATATGTATCTAAAGACTTAGTGCATAATTTATGTTGGTTGTATATATAGCTAGACTATCTTAGATTATGACTATCAATCAAAAAATATTTTCTACTTTCCCTGTACATATATCTCGCCCATGAAATCAAAATGGAATATATATATATATATATATATAAAGCTATATTATACGAGTTAAATATTTGTATAAACATTTGATTTCTATAATACAGTAAAATCAATTCTCCTGGCCTTAGAAGCTTCTTTGTTTACATTAAAAGGATTTTTAAAAGAAATATAGTTTCTATGTTCATTTCCTTTGATTGCACGCGTTTTCAAAAATATACTTGCTTTTCATTTGTGAATGCTATTATTCTTTCAATTTTGAAAACTACTTTATCTCTTTCCTGATATAGCACTTTCTGGTCGTAAAAACCGTTATTTATAGTGTCTCAATTTACTAGCATAAAACAATTTATTAATAATATATTTATTTTTTGCAGAATTTTACATTTAATTCACTGAAGTATTTTTATATTATTTCTAGGAAATAACTAGTTATTTTGGCTCCTAGTGTGACTTGATATACTCTGTAAATAATTTGTGTGTTTAAAATAAGAGTCGATACTTAAGCTGTACAACCTGTGTAGTTTCAGCGTTTGAAGAAGAAATAAATCTTTATAACACGTATTACAAATCAAGCCAGCTTTTTTCTTATTGAACTAGAAATTTGCAGGTTTTCTAGTTCGAAAAGAAAATAACACTAATGATAAATATTTGTTTATTAACGTCGCACTTGAAAGCCACGCGAGGTCTACCGGACTTCGTAATTTTGGAATCTTATTATTGTATCATTTTATTTATTTATTTATTTATTTTTCGGATCTCATTTTCAGCCTTGGTCAACCGACAAGGCCTATACCTGAGCTGGCACTCTCCTCTCTAAACTTCCCCACGTTGCCAATTGGCTAACTTAGAGCCTGTATAGTTTCAAAGTACAGAAGCCCAACTACAAGGCGAGAACACACTTCTCGAGAGAGTTTACGATCATGACCACTAAGCTATGCGACCTTGAAATTAATTGTAAGCATCAACTTGAGATAAATACAATAATGAAGAAAATGTACAAAATTTATTATGATTATGCAATTTACAAGTTGAAAACAGAAACTGCCCTACTTTCAAAGAAGTCGTATTTGAAGATAAATCTGTGTAAAATCTACAAAATGGTAAAAATCTCTTTTGGAAGTCTTGTAATTTAAAATATAAATGTCATTTACGATTATTTCCAAGAACGTAAGTACTATAATAGAAATACGCATTTCTCGTCATTTTGATAATAATACTAAATACTAGTGAAATCCAAAAGGATTTACTTTTTAAGAAATGCAAATCTAATTCAAAATACAATAATACCTCGGTAAAACGTTGTTGGCAACTGCACTTTATATTTTTCGGGAAGCTAAACTTCCTTTGCAACATAACACATCGATCAATAACCCGAGTCTAATTTTGAAAACAACATTTTTTAAGCAAAATTTTTTTTTATTCATCAACATAACACCTTTTTTTAATCACCTTTTAGGGTGATACAATCGTTCCAACGCTTTTCCAAATCTTTTTTTTTTTTTTCGCAAGAAATCGTTTTTGTTGCGAGTAAATAGCGATAAACAGCTTTCTGAATCATCGACTCGTTGCTGTTTTTGTTCCATCGAAAGCAATCGCGGCACCCACTTGGAAAAAACCTTTTTCACTTCACTTCAAAAAACCTTTTTCCTGGTCCGATCGACTTAAAATTTTGACACGTTTCAAGCAAAGGTTAGTACTCTAGAAAGACCTGGTTACTGGTTTACAACGAGCGCCATCTCTGGATTAGTTTCGGGAGTTATTGATCGATGTGTTATTATAATGCTCAATATTTCTGCAAACCAAACAAATGTGTATTGTAATGTGCCCCTCATAAAGTTACCAGAAGTATTCGTACTATATGTCCTTTAGTTAATACAATATCTGGGCCTCATTTCCATAGAAAATCTAAAAAATAGAATTATCTATGAAATTTAGATTGACGATGAATTAAAATAAGAAATAGATAATGAATTTCCTTAATGTACTCAACTGTATTGATTTTCGAGTATTCGAGAATTCAGTATTTGAGAATCGAATCAGTACTAGAGTATCAGTATTAGAAAATTTTAATTCAATGCTTCTGTGTGTAAACTAGTTTATTGTGTTTAGTTGGTCATTCCCCTTTTCTATTAAGCAAAATTTTATATACAGTTGTTTGAAATCATGAAAGTATTTTAAAACTTTTTTCTGTATCAGTACTCGAAGTTTTAAGTTAATTATAGCATTTTTTTCCATACTGGTATGTTTCATTTTTTGATTGAAATATGATGTATTTCATATATACACTTGGCCGCGGTAGCCTAAAGATCATGGTCGTGGCCTGTCAGCCATTATATTTTCGTCGAGTCGGGGATTCGAGCCCTGATGCTACTAAAGACCCACCACGTGGTGGGCTGAGGCACGTTAAATCTGATCGAGGACATAAGTCCTACCGTTGGCGTGGTGGGAAGTTTGGAGCGGGAAGTACCAGCTCAGTTGTCGTCCTCGTCTATTGACCCAGACTCAAATCAGGAGGTCCTTCACCAATGGGCCTCGTGTTGCTTCCAGTGCGACGTTAATAAACACTTAGAACCAAACATTTATATTAAAATATAACTTGCTATTTGGCTGCAGTTATGCCAAAACTTGTTCTCGCTGAGAATAAATCTCATTTATCATCTTTCAAAAAATCATATTCATTTTTAATCTAGTTTTATTTATGTCACTTTTCCTACAAATAAAAATGTCCATCTTTAATTCCAATGACAATTTTTCTATTGATTCGCGTCCCAAGACCGAAAGATAATTTTTCGCAATTTGTTGGTTATATCAGATCCTAACGAGTCGAATCAAAATAAGAAATGTTTTACGATTCGAATGTTAAAGAGCCTGACTTCTTTTGAGAAATACGCTCTTTGATTCAATTTGTAACATGGGGTAATTTCATTTCGACTCAAATAGAACTCGAAACAAGATGATGTTTTCTCCGACTTTCAGAAAATTCGCGAAGAAAAGAGAAATCTTTCTGCCACTCCGTGGAATGATTTTTCTAAAAATAAAATGGCAACTCAATGTAAAAATATCTGTATATTGGAGTATCAAATTCTGTTTTTCATAAAGAGTTTCGGAAATTGGAAGAATGTATCGTTGTAAGAAAAGACTTTAATTTCCCATATTTTCTAACATTCCGGATAACATTTATGTATCACTGATATTAGGAAATCGTTTTCGAGATATAAATAGTTCTGCTCATTGTAAAATAAAAGGCTTAGAAGAAAAGGAGCAACTTGGTGGAGAGTAACTTTAAGAATGATTCTTGATGGAGTCGATTGAAAATATATTAATATATTTCTCAAATAATATAAGTGATTATTTTTATTCGCGAAATTCATTACCCAGTATGGATTTTTTTAAATATTTGATAAGATACAGATGGTAAAAAATACCAGAAGAAGAAGAGAAAAGAAGCCCTTTTGCGAATTATTTAATGTGATGTGTAGCTGTTTATTAGCTTGTTTTTAAGTACGTACCGCATTCATATTAAGGTATGTGTCTATCTTCGAACACTTTGTAACGTTGTGTTACTTCTACCTGATTCTTGTGCCATAGTATAAGTAAATATAACTAACTTTAAAAGTAAATAACTGATGCAAAGGCACGCAAGTTTGTTCTAACTCAACTATTTATTTATCAATTGCTGTAATATAATATTTAATGGGTTATAGCTCTCTCTAGACACTATGGTTAGTCCACCAATTTAAATATCACTGAATTAATACGCTCTTACCAAACTTTTCCCGTTGGGATTGCTTTTATCTGTCAAATCTTCTGCGACAACTATAGTCTATAACTAGTCTTGATATTATCGGTCTCCTGCTAGAAATACACTCAAAGTTAACCACACTCTTCCTTTATCCTCTAAATTTCACTTTACTTATAAATCACTATATCTAACTAACTTCACTTTATTTCCACCTGCATCTAATTGAAGAGAAAATCGTGAATAGCGAAACGTCACAAAATGTTTTTCAAAAAAGAGAAATTTTTGTGAAACACTTATATTTTAGTTACATTGATCCATAAAATGGTAAATTCAAAAGTCACTTTCATGAACTTTGTTTTTGATTTTTCAATTTTTGGCCATATTTGGTTAAAATTTATTAAAAATTGACATTTACGCTGAAGTTCATGTAACAAATTGTAATTAATATATTTCCTTTTTTTTCAACAATATATTTATATACATATATCTATGTTGTGAAGCAGAAAAATATAGTTATCTCTTAAACTTACTGAGTTGTACAAAAACATATGAACACAACATGATTTTACAAAAAAAAGTTAGAATTACAAAATAAACAGTTATATACTTAAGAATTATGTTTGAAATTCACAACATATCTAGATATGCACAGAATATTGAGGTAAATTTCATTGGAATATATGAAATTTTTTTTAAGAAATGAGATTTTTCGTAATCCAAAGAATTAAAATCGCAATTTTTCAGAAAATGCAAATCTATAAATCAAAATTAAGTTAAGAAATAGTTGACAGATGCACCTACAATTATAATAAATAAATAAGTAAAGCTAAATTCAGTATTTAAAAAGTATATTGTACATTCCCATCCCTCGAAAATGAAGAAACAGCTGTTTAAAATGCATTGTTTACATTTCTATGGCTTAATTTCCGTCTCGGAAAAATTCTACACACTTTATACTTTCTGTTACAGAACCGCCTAGCAATTCACCCCTTGTTCGCCTATGCATTGTGTTTGTTTATATGTCTTCCATTACATCTTAAATTTTTGACCTTGAGTTTCGAAATACCTTGTATTCCATTCAAATCGAATAGCTCGTCAGTAGCTTCATAGATTACATTTAGATCCGTGTTGCAAGCTCTAAGCCATTCATTACTAATATCAATGTCAAAAGAAAAAAAACCCTGCATACTACGGTGAAGAGAGCATCAAAAATGGAAACTTCCCTTCAATATATCCAAGCTACATCATTGTGGGAACTTTGAATCACAACAGATTTAAAGTGTATCAATAATGTTACACAGTAGTTTTCAGACCCTCTTCGTGTTAGAGTCTTTCAACTTGTATTAATAATTCTAATTCTGATCCAATTAAAGGTCTGTCACGCAGAAGATTGGGTATAGTGCAGGTTTGCATGTGAAATGGAATATGGTATCGAATTCATCACATGATGAGAACCTAGGTGAATGATCGGTTAACGTCGGAATTAGGGTTTTACAACACGAGGGCTATTGGTGACGGACCTGACTAGGAAAAAGAGGTATCATTTTGATTGACATTATCACTTGACAATGTCTTAATTTGAAATGACTTGTAACGAGTGCCTGCACGACTATTCATTGGACTATTTTATGACGTTTAAAGAGAGGCGTAATTACGTGTCTAATTATATACCACACTCCAAATGACGTAAATGATACGAGACAATTTAATTTTTAAAAGCATCATTTATTTCTCATTCAATATAAGATAGTACAATGAGTAAATCATTCAATCAAATAGAAAGAAAATGAAGTTAGTTTAAATATTTACAAAATTACTAACTAATGGATAACTGAAAGGGCTATAGCTTATATCATTAAGCTATCATGGTAGAAAAGAATTTAGTAATGAAGAACGGTTGTCTATTATACTTAAAGTCATGAATGCAAGCAAGTTTCGAGTACTTAGAAAACAGCTTAAGAGAACTCTGGTTAATTACATAGGTTCTGGTTAGTTACAATATGTATATATATATATATATATATATATGTGTGTGTGTGTATGTGTGCGTGCGTGCGTGCGTGCGTGTGTACGTGCGTGTGTGTGTGTGCGTGTTTGTGTGTGCTTAATTAATTTCTTAACTTATCCTATATTTTAAAAACATAGTAATATGTTCATCTTTATTTCATGTTCCTATTCCTTTTAATTTATGCGATAATGGGATTTCCAAAAATGCTTAGATCGGCATTGCCCATGATCTGAACTAATAGGGATATTCCCTCACAGTCCCTCAGGCTCCAGGTAAAATACCTGAAGATTATAACATCAATTACGGTGTAATCTGTGTAATTTAACTATCATGAAGTAGCAAAAAAATTTCTGTCACTTCTCATCTAATTACCGAAATAGGTGGACTTGTGTCGTGTCCACCTCTAATCCCTATGTATCTCCCTCCCTCTCGCGTGACGATAAATAAATTCATTACTTCTCGATTAAAAAGTTTCCTTATTGTGCCACGACTTAAGTACACAAAATGTTTTCAGTTCATTTTGTGTATAAGTTTATAAAGAAAAACCAATTCTAAGATGAATTATAATTCATGTTAATGAAAAAAAAAATATTTTTTTGATTTTTGATGGATTTTTGAGAATGCGTTTGTTACTTATTCGTTGAGCTGTCACCAGAACGAAAAACTTGATGGTGGCTAAATTTACACTCATCTAACAGAAAAATACCAAAATATACACAAAAAGTAATATTAGAGTACCATAGACAATACATAAATAAAATTAACAAGTAAGAGGAATATTACCTCAATCTTCAAAATTACATTTTGGGTGTTTCGAGGACATGGAAAAGCAAAAATAAAGTAATATCAGTAATCTGAAGTATATATCTGTTTTTTATATTTGACTAGAGTAGTCAAGTGGTCATGGTCACAAGCTTACAGCCGGAGTTGTTTCCGTCGAATTTTGATGCCACTAAAGACCCTGTCGAGGTTTCACGTCCTCCCATGGCGTGACGTCAAAGTTTGGAGAGAGGGTGTCAACTTAGGTATTGTCCTCGTTACTTACCAAGACACGAAATTACGAAGTCCGTCGCCAATCACCCTTGTGTTGTTTTTATGTGCGCCTTAAATTATCAATAAGAATTTTCTGGTTTAAATACAAATTTTGAATATATTTTTGATAAAAAAAAAAGAAAAGGGAAAGAAAAATGCACTCTCGTTTCCTATACAGATTGGCTTGTGTGTGGTAATATATTTACTTTTATATTTGTTATATACATTGCTTATGAACATTGCTCAGAGAAGCAACACTAGAGCTATTGACGACCGACCTTGTAACTTTGAACCTTAATCAAGTCTCGAAGACGACAGATGAGATGGCATTTCCTTTTCAAAATACCCCACCACGCCATGTCGTGAAGGAACTTAGACCTCTACCGTATTCAGCATGCATCAGCTCTGATCCTCGACGGACCTTTAGAGACATCAGGGCTGGAACCCATGACTTGAAAAAAATCAACGCCTAGGTTGAAACAGTCTACTTCTTTTATGTATATTTAATAATTTTGTCAAATTTATAAATATTATATCGTTCATTTAACCAATAAATTCAAGAAACTTTCACTTCTATCAAATCGCCATTTTCTTAAATATTAAAAATTAATGAAAATGACGCGTACAGCACTTAATAACTCAATTATGCTAATCAATGAATGACATGTACAAAAAAAAATTTTCGAAACATCCAACGAAGCATATTTAATTACCAAAAGTTACAAAGTGATTTAATTATTCAAGCGTTTAGAATGGAATGTACGCAGAAAACTAGGTAAAGAGAAAAGTGTTTTTTTAATTAATTAAATGACTGGCGAATTAACTTAATATAGAAAATTGGAGCCAAAATCATGAAATGTAGCTTTGTTTTTTAATAAGCAAACGAAGAAGAAAACGAAAAGAAATAAAGGACATAACGGTGGAAAATTGTCAAAATTTTTATCGATAAAGATTATTACCAAATTGATATTAATTAGTATAAGAAGCTTGAACTACTCGACCATATAAAATTCGATTAAATCTTGCGTTTTAGTTTTATAATGTCGGTTTCTGGTGAGAAATCCGAATAGAAATTATCGAAATTACCCAATTTTTTCCTTCTCTTCTTCTGTTTGATAATTATATGCAAATGAATATTTCTCGAGGAGCCGTAAAATCTAATAAAATTATATGCAAGTAAATATCCAAAGATACTTAATCAGGTGAAAAATTTAAATTATTTTTATGGGAAAGTTGTCACAGATATTACGTAGAGTTTGAATTTGCGTAAGAGTTATTCGAGCGTTATTGGTGTCTAGCTTTGTAATTTTGAGACATGGAAAGTAACACATAAGATGCACCGCATTTTCCTAACTTCCACGCCAAACCCTTTGAGGTTTAATTACATTTAACGTGCATCAACAATATTCATATGGTAAAAATACAGTCTCTTAAAATATTAAATTTTTTGGAATACTTAGACAAAAAAAATACAAAAAATTTATTATAATTGTAAATTTATCCCTATGTTTTTTTAAATGGTTTTTCATTTCTTTAAGGATACTAATATGTCTTTGACTTGGAAAAAAGAGCTTATATTTTATGCCAAGATTAAATAATTCTCACTTTATAAAATAAAATGCAAAGATAGTAATATTTTAACGCTGAGTTATGCGAATTTTTATATATCTGTTTATATGTTATTAAATTTAGAATTTTAATCATGAACAATTATGAATGAACTATTAATGATCAATAGCACTATTTACTATGATAAGTTACGCACTTGACTTTAGACACAACTTATTCATAAATTTAAATGTTTGTTTGTTTGTCCTTTATACACAACTCCACACTCCTCCAAAAAATTAAAATCTCTCCAAATATTTTTAAAAGCATTCTGATGTCTGGAGCAATAAGCATATTCCCATCAAAAAAGTTTTCTCATATTTTTCTTGATTTTTTGTTTGTTTGAAAACCCCCTTTTTCATCATTGACAGATGACAGCAAAATCAATTTACTTTAAAAAATTTTCTTTTTGAATTTATTTTCTTGAATTTAACTATTTTTATTTTTTAATAATTTTATTTCGTACTTTAAAGCTTTGTTTTTATATATTTAATGGACTAGGTCTTGAATGAAATGTAGAAAATGCATTTTTTCGCCATCGGTTTTGTAAATTAACCGATTTTTGGCGAATTTCTGAAAATGGTGGTAAAAATGTCAATTTTGGATTTTTTTTTTTTTTTTATTTTCAAATCGTTTCATCCAGAAATGTATCGATCCAAATGAAACAATAATCATACTGTAAATGGAATTAATACATAGGCCATTTATTTTTTAAGAAAAAACTGGGAACTCTATTAATCAGCGAGATTTTAAAAATTCTTGAAATGATTTATTCTTTTTGAAAGGATTTCGAAGCCACGGCAGACTAGTGGTCTTGATCGCGAACATGGGACCAGCATTGTTTCTGTCGAGTTGTAGATTGGAACTCTGATGACACTAAAGATTAAATACCCACCTATCGGGATTGAAGCACGTCAAATCTATCAAAACTCTTAGCCATCCCTTCCAGTGGTATGGTGCTGAAGTTTGATGAGGGAAATAGCACCTCAAATATCGTCCCTGCTCTTAACTGAAGTTCAAATTTACAAGGTCCATGTCTTATAGTCCTCGCGTTGCTTCTCAGTGTAGCTTTAATAAGCAAACAATCAAATCAAAAAATTTTCTATTTTTGTTCAGTTGCTCCTTAATGTTATTAAATCGACACTTTTTCTCTGCTTGACTAACATTGCAGTTGCTGATAAAGAAAATGAGGTATAATTTTTAAATTGGTATTCACAGGATAGTTAAGAGTTTTGCAAAAATACGAATGCATTTTTGTAAGTTCATTTTGAAGAATGCTCATTTAAATAAAAACAAAAAAAGCACAGAGCTCTTTAATTTTTATCAGTAAACATTTTAACCCATGTTTTCCGTCACTGTTTATACGAGCTGTTGTTACACGGGATATTTGTGTCTCATGTGCTTCATTGTCACTACCAGTTACCATAATTTTTTTTAAGTTGTAGGAGTTGTATCGTTTTATCTTAATGAAACACTTTTCATCTGTCCATTCTTCGTGTTCCCCATTGCTTTTTCCAAGCTATTTTTTGTTAAAGATCACATCATCAACTACAGCTGAAATAAAATATTTTATGTCGTCATTGGAGTCTTCAGTACTCAAACTTTTCTCCGTTTCTAAATATTTTTATATTTAGTATGACGATTGATTTTGACAAGTTCAACTAATTAATTTTCATCCGTAGTATATTCACTAAGGGCACTCGAAACTGGAATTTCAAAGCCTTCTTCCCTTTGGTCGATGTCTTGGATTACTTTCCACCTTGCTTACGCTGTTTTCTTCACACTACTGATAATCGTGGCAAGAATAAGTAAGCTTTAAATTCTATAAATAGAAAATGTTATTTTTATTTCATCACACCTTGCTTTTCCCCGATGTATTGCTCTCTTTTTCTCTATTGAAAAGCAGATTTCAAAAAAGAGGGATTGGCTTTTCATTTTATTGTGTGTTTCCGTGTCACAAAACTATATTTCACTAAACACAAACTTGCTTTCGAAACTTCAAAAGTTTACTATCAAAGAGTATTTCAATTTTTGTTTCTCTATCTTACATTTTAAACTCTTTCAGAGTACCTTAATAAGAAGTAAATACATTTCGGTCCCTATTCAAAGGAACTAGGACCACCAGATTGTCCCTTAAATAGAGGTGTCCCTTACAGGCGGTACTAATGTAATAAGAAATCACTAAGTACACTTAAATATACACTAGTATCCTCAATACGGGATATCCACCAGACCAGATATTTTGTCTCGTAAATAGAGGTGTTCCTTTATAAGACTTAAATGTACATATTATTCAAAGGAACTTGGACCAACAGAATTGCTCTTTATTCGGAAGAATCCCTTACAAGAGGTATTAATTTTTTTACCTCTCTTACCTATTTTTTTCTTTATTATTGAATTTTTTAACATAAATTTATTCTCAGATCATATTGAATTAAATATTATTTTACTTTATTATATTTAATTAATCAATCGGTTTTTGAATCAATTGGTTTTAATCATTCATTAATCAATTTAATCGATTGAATTTTGAATAGGAAAGATGTATTCCATATCCAGAAAGTATGTTGAATATTTTAACCTTCCATTTCCTGCATAATGTCTTGTCAAGAGTTTGTTTAGAAGTAAGGAAGTTGCAATTGTACATAAAAACATTTGCTTACAAAACCTTTGGACAACATAAACGTAATATACAAGAAATGCATCTTTATTGGTAAGAAATATTTTTACTTTATAATATCAAATTTGCGTCTCTCTCTACGTTTCAGTAAAATCTTGGCTTATTTTAACTTCAGTGAACCATAAGTTTCATTTCATATTTAAAATACCATTTTTTCCTGCGCTTTTCTTTCACTTCACACCACTGTCATCAACGTTAATTTCACATTCCTAGTGAAGGTTGATTGCTTTTAGATTATACTTGTAGTAAAATCTTACAGCTAATAGTGATATGCATTTAAAAGTTAATTAATGACTAAAATGATCATTAAAATTTCTCCCTTTTCAGGAGTAAATCAAAACGTAAAAATAGTTTTATTAGCAGTTCTTTAAAAGCAATTTCCCAACATTCGAACGACAGTCTTCTAAAGTTTTAAACAGAAAATCTCCCTGCGTCTTATCAAACGAAAACTGACGGGAAGCGCCGTAATTGTCGGATAATAAACACAACGAATTCCCCTTTTTCCCGTCGGATTCCCAGAGTCATTCCTGACGGTTAACCATCGCTATCAGCCGCGCCTCGCCGCTTTTTCCCGTTTTTATCCTGCCATCCACTCCAAAACCAGAAGCAACGGAGGCGGAATGAAGGCAACTGATTAAAAAGCCGATTTCGTGCCAGAAGAAGAAGAGGGCCGATGGATTAGAAAAAAAAAAAAGAAAAAAAAAGGAAGAATCGACTATTCAGCGACGGTAGCAGTTTTCAGTAGTTCTGAATGGGAAATAATTAGGGAACGGAAATCGGATTGTGCTTCAGGCATCTATGTTTTGGACGAAAACAGAAGAATCATTTCCGTCTAAATACGAAGATCAACGGCCCAGAAGTAAGACGATTGCGGCTGCACAAAATAACCTTCTTCTTTTCCCCTCCCCCAATACAAATTCGAAAGGCTGACTTTATTGTTTTTTTTTTTCTCTTCAGCATGCCGATTTGATTTTGGAGTTCTTTATTTTTTTCGTTATTGATCTTTGATGACGAAACTAGTGTAAGATATTTTTTTTCTCCTTGCTCGTTGAGGAAGCTCTTAAAGAATAATATTGCCCATTGAGAAACCTCGTTGGGAAGTTTAACGGGGACTTTATATTCAATTACATTCAATTTTTAATTGTATTGTTAGTCCTTAGTGGTGTCTTACAAGCTTCATTGCTCTTACAATGAATTCGAATTTCATTATATTGTTGATTTCGAATATTTGCATGTATTCCACTGTTTAACTATTAGAATCAAATTAAGAAAAGATATTTTATTTTTAAATATTTTAGATTGCAATTATATATAATGTTGCTTACTAAACTCAAGAACTATACAAGAGCATTCATGCACGCTAGCCTTCTTTTCATTTTGTTCCACCAGTCGTGATTAAAAGCTCTATGCTCAAATAATTTAGTAAATTTTATTCATAATGTGTTACAATATATTCAAATGCAACAATGTGATATGCAATTCGATCAACATACACTAAATGAAGGACGTTTCCAGCAGTGGTATCTTTAGAACTTAGAAATACATTCTATGTAGTTGTGATACATTTTTGTCTATAAATTCAATAATTTTTAATAATACGTAGCCAAAATTTAATAATTGAATTAAAATTAATATCCAGGAGAAAAATATGAAACACGACAAACGAGTATTTCTAGAAAAAGTAACAAAGCTTTCTTATACAAATACAGAAAAATAGTTCTGTGACTTTTCTTAAAGTTTCATAGACAAAATTTGATCAAATCCTATTTTAACTTTTACATTTTGCGATGGAAGAAAGTCGAGCGAAATAACGCCAACCGCGCGTTTCTCAAATGTGATGTAATGCATTAATACAAGGGAAAGGGTTGCCATTAATAATTCTTGTAAAGGAATTCTAGGATTTGGTGTAATTTTGTGTCTTTTGATTTCCGTCGCGAGAATTGAAAGTTAAAATGGAATCCAATTCTCTCAAGAAATTTATTTCTTTTTTTGGGGGAGGGGGGCAAGAAATGTGTTTATAAGAAGAAAAAAATAAGTGTTGTAATGCGCAGAGTATCCAGAATATATAGTTATCTTCCACACTTACATCTCATGATCGACAGAGTTATAAATTAATCGCACTGGCCCTAATTTTTCTAAAAAATAAGGCATTAAATTATCTACGTTATACTTTAATAGATGTTACATATATACGATAAAAAGTAACATAGATTATTTAATTCAAATGAATTGTCCTTATAAAACGTAGACATTTTATATGCACCCATTGAAATGATATAATGGGAAAATTGAAATCAATTTATAATTCCTCTTTCTTCCTCTCTCTCTCTCTCTCTCTGTGTGTGTGTGTGTGTGTCTAACTGTCTCTACATATATTTTTACAATTTAAAATTCCAATTTTTATTTTTCTAAAAAATTTTTGTTGTTAGAAATAAATAAAATAAATAATAAAACTTGTTTCTTCTGCAACCTGCCAACAATTAGGCTTAAAATCAAAATGAAAAATATTTTAAGCAACTTCATTATATATTTCTTAAAGACAATATTTACAAAATAATGTTTCAAAAGATATAATAAACTTCTCACATTTCTTCTCATTTTAAGGAAAGATAATTTCCATTAAAACTAAGTATATTAGCAAAATTATTGTCAAAGTAAAGGTTCGCAATAAATTAATGAAAATTGTTCTCACGATTTTGAACTGTAATCATAAGAAGATGTCGATGTTTCAGCTAATATATCACTCTTTTTAAACTTTTTCGTCAATAATAAAATACAGTGGTACCTTGAGATACGAGTGTCCTAACATACGAATGTTTTGAGATACAACATGAAAAATTCAAAAATTTATACCTCGACATACAACGAAAAATTTGAGATTCCAATTTGCGATATGTAATAATTGCATAGGTGATCCCTAGATGGCAGAGCGTTCGCTCAGCTTTCCTCCCGCCGCTTCTGCCCGCTATGTCGCTCTGTTTGCTTGTTGAGACCAAAGTCCTCTGTATGGCCGCCACGACGAATTATTCGCTTTGTTTGTGCCTGTTTTTCGTATCATTTTGGATAGTATATATACTGTACTCTGCATATTTTGTTATTTTAACCATGGATCCCAAAGTTAAAGACAAAACTGGTGAAAAGAAAAAGTCTAAGAAAATTATCTCAATGGAAGCGAAACATGAAATTATTGCAAAGCATGAGCGTGGCGTTCGTATCATCGACTTGGCAAATGAGTATGGCCGCAATCCTTCTACAATATCCACGATCATCAAGCAGAAGGAAGCTATAAAGAAGTTGCAACCTTCCAAATGTGTCACCATTATTTCAAAGCTACGAACTAATATACATGATGAGATGGAACAGCTACTTTTATTATGGATTAAGGAGAAGCAATTGGCAGGTGACTCTGTTTCTGAAGCGATTATTTGTGAGAATGCTGGCGCCATCTTCCAAGACCTCAAGCGTGATGTAACCGAGACGGAGGGGTTCAAAGCTAGTCGTGGCTGGTTTGACAATTTTAAGAAACGAAGTGGCATTCATTCAGTTATTCGTCATGGAGAAGCATCTACTGGAGATATTAATGCGGCTGAAAATTTCATTAAGGTTTTTGGAAAAACTCATTAGTGAAGAAGGATACGTACTGCAACAAGTGTTCAATTGTGACGAAACAGGGTTATTTTGGAAAAAAATGCCTAGGCGCACGTTTATCACGGCTCAAGAAAAGAGTCTACCCGGCCACAAGGCTATGAAAGATAGGCTAACGCTTGCCCTTTTGCACTAACACTATTGGGGACTTCAAAATGAAACCGTTGCTAGTCTACCACTCGGAAAACTCAAGGGCCTTCAAAGTTTATAAAGTTATGAAAGAAAAATTACAAGTTCTGTGGCGTGCAAACAGTAAAGCATGGGTGACCCGTCAGTTTTTTTATTGAGTAGATAAACATAGTTTTTGGGCCTTAAGTGAAAAAAATACTTATTTGATAATGGTCTACCGCTTATGTGTGTCCTTCTGTTGGATAATGCTCCCGCTCACCCTCCTGGTCTTGAGGATGACCTTTTAGATGAATTTAAATTTATTAAAATTGCCTATCTGCCACCCAATACAACGTCTACCCTTCAGCCCATGGATCAACAAGTTATCTCCAATTTTAAGAAACTTTTCACGAAGCATCTTTTCAAGCGTTGCTTCGAAGTTACCGAAAATACGAACCTAACATTGAGGGAGTTTTGGAAGAATCATTACAACATTGTGATCAGTCTTAAGCTTATAGATATTGCCTGACAAGGTGTTACCAAAAGAACATTGAACTCAGCTTGGAGAAAATTATGGCCAGATTTTGTTTTAAAACGAGAAGGATTTGAGGGATTCGAACCTATTGAGGAAGGGATCGTATCCATTGGTCGTAGAGGTAGACGAGGCAGATGTTGCTGATCTCATTGAGGAGTATGCTGAAGAACTCAAGACGGAGGAGCTGAAGGAGTTACAGAAGATTTAATACTCGGGGGTAATGATGGAACTCAGCAGTGAGGAGGAGGTCGAGCCGGAGGAAAAACTTACTTCACGTGAAATTAGTGATATCCTTGGCAAGTGGCTCGAAGTGTCTGATTTTGTGGAAAAAAGACACCCAGAGAAATTGTCTACAGGGAGAGCGAGTGTCTTATTTGAGGATAGGTGTCTCATATTCTTTCGTAACATTTTAAAAAGAAGACAGAAACAGACCTCTCTTGATCGTTACCTTGTGAAGGTCTCACGCAGTGAAAGTCAGGAAAGTGAGCCCAAAAAGGCCCGACGTTAAAGTGATGATTAATAAACATTGTGTGTTATTAATATATTAATAAATAAATTAATATACATTATGTGTGTTATTACTCGTTTATTTATATACAAATTGTGTATATTATATGTAATTTAACTGTGTTTTGGGTTAGTTTCATATCGCTAGATCGCATTAATATATATTACATTATTTTAAATGGGAAAAATTGCTTTGAGATACGACTTTTTTGCCATACGACGATGATCACAGAACGAATTAAATTCATATCTCAAGGTACAACTGTAATATTAAATTCCCCTTAGATTTATGGAGTCAGACGACATGCATACAATCATGTAGTAATATGATGATTAATTGTATCCTGAGTAAATAATTTTGAAACTTGATATATATTTATTCAAATATCTTATAATTCTTTGGTATAAAAACGAAATTTACTTCAACATTAACATGTTTGAAATATCTCTTGGATTTTTGGAAAATGCAACATAAATACAATAATCTGTTATAATACACTATTGTTACCATATATATATACTATATATATATATATATATATATATATGTGTGTGTGTGTGTGTGTGTGTTTGTGTGTGTGTGCGTGCGTGCTTGTAATCAGATGTATATTAAAAAGCATGTCTTAATGATTAAGCATTATATGCTGGAATGATCAAAACAGGAAAGTGATAAAAATCAAAAAAATGTGCAATGGCAATGAGGGGAAGTTTTAAAAGTATTTGTTTTCTTTATCCGAAAGCGTTTTAATGACATGCTCACATGATTGAAAGATTTAATGTTGTAATAATTGACAAATTTAACGTGTATAAATCACGGTACGAAATGGATCTTTAGAAGCATCAGGATTTGAATCTTCAACTGAAACAGCAATATCCTTGACCTCTAATTTCGTTGTCATATTATACTGTGAAAACAATGAGTTCCAAGTTTGGATCCTGTTCCTTGACGGATTCATTGAAAAATTGTTCATATTAAAGTCCCACTTAGAAGCAATGCGACGCCTATTGGTGAAGAACCTCATAATTCTGAACCTCAGTAAAGTGACGAGGCCGACACTCGAGTTCGCAACTCCTTCTCCAAAGGTCCATATCATTCCAACGGGAAGATTTAGTGCTTCCACAAAGTTGATATGCATCATCCCCATTATATGGCGGATCCTTAGCAACATCAGAACTCGAACCCACGTCTTGATTATGACCACTAGTCTACCACAGACTACATTTTTTTATGAAAAATTATGCAATAAAATAAGAAAAAACGCTTGAAAATATCCTTACTTTAAATGTCTCGTGATTTTCGTATGTATTAAAATTAAACCTGTATTCCTCCGCGCAATATTGAAATTAAAATTAATTTCATAATACAAATACAACACCAAAAGCAACCATATTTAAATTAATTAATTTATTATATGATTTTAAAGTGAGTCTTTTAAATTTAAGAATTTTGAAATCATATTTTATTTGATCAATATAAACTTGCTTAATGTACATTGTTGCACTTTAATGTTTACTTAAAATTAAATAAACATCCTTTCGGAACATGTCTGCCTCCCTCTTATATTGCATTTTCAAGAACCGAATGAATGAATGACAAATATTACAAATGTCGCCTAATCAAATAACTGTTTACTTACATATGGCCTGCTAACATATTAAATTTATATAGGTATATATTCTAAGTTCATTATATCGATTTAATATGATTAGAGAGAACATTAATTTCCTCTCAAAATCCGCATTTTTATCATTTCATGGGGCCTTTGTATCTCAGTGGTCATAATTACGAGCTCTTCAACAGCGACGTTTTAGTCACTCGAACCGAATATTAGAGTCTTGATTCTTAGACAGAACTGTCAAGTAGTGGTGTTGATTTAAAAAAAACCCGTTAGGGTTCAAAGTCCTCATACTGGCGTGGTTCAAAAGTTACGAAGGGGGAGTACCAATTCTGGTGTCATTCTCGTCACTTGATCATTGAACATAGCTGAAAATTGTGAAGTCTCCAAATTGCCGCCAAAACCCCTCATTTTTCTTTCAAGTCTTAGTTACGTTTTGCTAAAGTCAACGACAAAATGATCATCAGAGTACTTTTGGAAAAGTGTTTTCTAATATCTTTCTGGTCAAAAGAAATAGATGAATGAATGAATGTATAATAAATAAGTAAATTCAATTTACATTCCGTTGTCCTATTTAAGTGAATAATTTAATAAAATTGTAAGAAAGGGTTAGCTTGTTTGTTGACTGAGACCATTTTTTGCAAAACCTTACATGGAACAATTTATAATTGTTTTTATTTTTACTTTGTTGGACATTGATCAATAATACGCATTTTCACTTGCATAATGCCCTTTCATTTCTTGTGTTTCTGCCTACACTACCCCATGTACATGTGATTTCTAATTTAACATTGCTAAATTATTCGGAATTGTATGCTCTGCTTTTACCAGAAGTTAGTCAACCTGGTGCTGAGACATCATCTTTTCAGTTAAGGTATGGTTCAGGTGTTGTCTTTCATTTGATCACGACTCAAATATACGATGTCTGATAGCAATAATTTCACACAAATGATTGGTTAAAAAATCCTTGCGTCTTTTTAAATATTTTATTTGAATAATAAAAATTAAAAATAAAACTCATTACATACTGAAGTAAATTGATCAAAATTAGACTGAAGTAATTAAATCAATGTGATTAATCAAAATTACTTAGAACCCTAATACAGGCATATATGGAATGTTGTATACTATGAACAAAAGCATCCAGAGCAGCTACTTACCATAAAGTTTCAGTTTCTACTACTTAAAATCTTTACGTAGTGTAGTTCAAACAACTTCTTACGCTAAGTAAGTGAACGTAATATTGCCATGAGTGATGTTCCAAGCAACGTTGGAGTCTTAAACACACCAGACGCTAATAACAGATAATTAACAAGAGCAACGTCAATTGCCTATTTCACTATTATATTTATGTTACTATCTCATTCAAAGATATGTTACATCTCTCGAATACATATTGTTGCAAATCGCTCTGTATACGGCCTCAAAAACTTTCTATTTATACTTCTATAATGAATCTGGCAGTTAAGTTTGCAGAAATTTGTATACTATCTCATTCAGAATAATCTATCTATCTATCTATCTATCTCACTAACCATATATATATATGGTTAGTGGGTTTCATTAACATCGCACTAGAAGCAACACGAGAACTATTAGAGACGGGCCTCGTAATTTTGAACCGCGATCAAGTGACGAGGATGACACCTGAGTTGTAATTTTCCTCTCTTAACTTCTACACCACTCCAATGGGAGGACTTTGAGTCTGTACAGATTTAACGAACATCAGCCCCGCTACATGTCGGGTCTTTAGTGGCATCAAGGCTCGAACCCAGAACTCAACGAAAACCGACTGCTGGGAGTCCGCGACTATGACCACTAGGCTGCTGCGGACATTGTGTAAATATTTCATAGTTGATGGAAGAAAAATCCACAAGAGGGACACTATAGTTTTTTTTCATATTGAAAAAGTTTATAACACTTAACTGTATATTTTTCGTTTGTTATTCATGCTTATTTAGTCCTATAAAGCTAAAAATAAATTATATTAACTCAAGAATCAAATTCAAATAAATAACTAAAAACTTAGAGTAGAATCGATAGCTCGGTCCTGTGAACGGCTAATACAAAAAACATTGAAATAAAACAACAAAATAAATACTTTTAAATTTGATTAGGATTTCTTGCTCATGTATGCTATTTTGTCAGTGCGGGAAATTATGGCAGGGAGACACGGTGCCATCCCCTTTGGATCCGTTACAGTATATACACGCATTTATATGACTTTCATATAACATAGATCTATTTTAATTATATAAGTTTTATATTGTACTGCTTAAAGTTCTAAGCTCAATTCGCACAAAATAAAAATGGCACTAGAGACTCTTAATGTAAATTCGATCGCATAAGAAACAAAAGAAAACATTGAACTATAAGTAACATATAATAAAACGAATTTCTCAAAAGAAAACGGAAAGAGGCAGAGATGAAAAAAAGAATACAAAGCAAGAAAAGGAAAAAAAAAGTTCTTACTAAGAGCAGCAGTCGCTGGATGTTCACGAGCTATTTCACCAGCGATCGAGCGTCGGCTTTTTTTTCATAATGCGGTACTTAAACCAGCGAGTTAAGTTTATGGTAATTAAATGTAACAACAAATTAAGGCTTCGAACGAGCGTTTGAAGAGAAAAAAAAATGACGGAGCAAATAATTCGAGTTATTCCCGTGTCTCCCGGCGCCGCGAGTCATGTTAATAGAGCACCGCGGCTTCCTAATTAAAGTTGAAAGGAATTATAAAAAAATGGATGGAAAAAAAAAAGTTCGTTTCTTTCGTTTTGGAATTTTAAGGGAAAAATCTGAGGAGGAAAAAAAATGGCGCTGAGAGAAATGTAAATGGTTCTTTTTTCTGTTCTCTTCCCCTCCATTTACATTTATGGTAAAGGCCAGAAAAGAGAGGTTAGGCGATGCAAGCGCCCCCTTTTTCTGCGGGATCTCTTAATTAGTTGCAGACTTCTTTCCTTTCAACGTATTAAAACGGTAATTACATTATTTGATAATTACGGACGGTGGCCGCTTTGTTCCAAACCTCTTTGTTTGCCAACTTGGCTGTTTCGATCGGACCAATTCCTGTTTCAAATGAAAAGACTCAGAAAGAGAAAGAGCGGGAAAAAATAATAATAATAAAAAAGAATGGAACGAAATCGAATCGACGGAATTTCTTTGCGGTTAGCTCAGGAAGCTCACTCTTCCGAATAAACAACTCTATAGATCACAAAAGGCGCCTTGGTGTGTTCTTTTTTCTGCTTTTGTGACGAACCAATCATATTCGTCGTACTCTTCAGAGATCGCCTGGAAGCCACTAAATAAAGAAGCTCCCTTTTAAGTGGTTTGAAATTGTGTATTTACGCACCCAAGCAAACGTGAAAGAAGTATTTAATTACTTCGGCCACTAATAACGGTATTAATTCAATTATAAAAGCTCAAATAAATGTGTACAGCATGAGGAAGGTTAAGATTATTCTTTGCTGGAGACTTTCTTTTGCTGAGGATTGAAAATTTATTTCTAAATTTCCCAACACACTCGCAATTTCTTTCTTTTCCCTTTGGCTCCGAAAGCCTTAAAGCAATCTTTCGTAGAAAAATCCAATTATTGCTTGGTCTTATGAATAATGAAAGCAAATAAGAGTCATTTTGCTCATTTCGCGTTGAGACGCTTAAGTGAATTAGCACATTTCTTATAAATTTTATTCCAAAATGGAAGCATTTGCATCGAGGAAACTACGTTCGACGGATGAATATTAATATTTTTTTTCTTCGAAACAAAATATTGATCCGGTATTATGCATGTATCTTGTAAGCCAGTTTACTTATTTTTATTTTTTACTGATATGAAAGATTTACTTCAAATATCAAATATCTGGGGGGAGAGATATGCCGATTACCTTTCCTCAAATGATCGTGATTTAGACGATTCTAAAAACGTTTTATGTTTGTCATACACTTTAGAATGAGTAACACTGCAATATATAGAACTGCACTTTATGTTTATGTCATGGATTTACTTTTTACATTGATATACAAAAAAAAAAACCGGAATAATGGCTTGTTATGAAATGTCATATTTAAAAGTATAATTTGTAAAATTCACAGCAGGAGGAAAACCCATAAAAAATTAAATCGGATAATTTTTCCTAAACTAAATGTTGAAAATATATTAAGAAGCCAAACTTGATAAATATTCGTATGTATCCACCTCAATACGACCTCGTGTAATCAATATTATTGATTATCTGGTGTTGAATTTAACAATCCCAAATTATATTTAAATGAAGAAAAACCTAATTTCTAAAAATTGATTCATGTAATTTGATGAAATTTTTAGAGTGATAGTTAGCTTTGAGAGATTAAGAAATAAAACAAGTCTTTCCTGAACATTAAACCATAAGAACATACGGGATTGGAGCAAAATTCGAGTAATGTGATTTTTTAAAAAACTATTTTGAACAAAATAGTTAATATTTTCAAAGTAAATACGCAGTTTGGGTATTAATAAAGAATTCGAATTCCCTTAATTTGTGTTAACACATTACATTATGATTTTTTTCCCTCAATGAATAATTACTTCAATATAGTGTTGGCAGTATTTTTAGAGGAAACGTCTTTCAGTTCGCAATCGTTTCAGAAATTTAATTTCTTAAAAGAGATTCCTCAATCAGGTTTGTTCAATTAGAACTATCGTTGCCCCCTGTAAAAAATATATAGATGAACCTACGTATCTGAAAAAGATATCTAAAGATTTCTAAGAAAATGACTCTTAAATACCACGTGTTATTCCTAAATTCTATCTGTGATGTTCCTGGCCAATCATGAATATGATCAGAAATATGTTAATGCATTTATCACAATGTTTTTCTGTATCTTTATATCTACGCTTTTATAAAAGTCATAAACCCCGCTAATATTTTCAATGTATTTGAGTCTTTGTAAGTTAAATAGGATTATAATAAGAAAAATTAAGTTAAACTGAGCGCTAAGGAGAAAGTATGTCCATTGTTCTTGATTTCAATTCTGATACTTTTAAAATAAGGCAATTGATTCATTATATGTTATGAGTGAGAAGAGCACAAACAATTAGCTTTTTCGAAATAAAAGTCTTTTTTTTTCTCATCAAGTCGTCTGTGAACAATTTGCAGCAGTACCGAAGTTACCATGGTAGCTACAAACTCAAAACTCAGCTACCTAATAATTGACTGCCTGTTGCGATACATAATTGCAAATAAATAAAGATTTTGAAAAGCAATCGTTAATTTTTACGACCTCGACTTGACAGAAAAGTTGTTTAACTTTTTATTAAGAACTCCGAATGGTCTTTTTCGAGACATTCAGTACTTTTATCACTTCCATCAATGCCTGTCACGCTCTAAAAGCCTTGATCTGGTTTCTTTATCTAAAGCTCATCCAATGATACTACATAAAAACTTTTCAGTCAATACACACAGAAGATGGAACTGCAAAGTTCTAGTAAAGCATTAGTTCCTCATTTGCATGACGCAACATCAATAAAAACAGTTTGATCAAACAAACTGTATTACTGTACCAAGGTTTGTATTTTGCTCTCTTATTTGATAGATGAATGAAATGTAGAGATGTTGCCGTACCTCTTGAAATATTGATATTTTTTATGTAATCATAGATAATTAGAACAATAGTTTAAATTGGAAAAAAAAGTTTTGAATTAATTATACAATAATATTTGGATTATATTTTAATCCAAAATTTAACTTTTTTGAATGTGGCTTCAAAACTGAAAAAAAAATTTATAAGTAAATATAATTGAACTAATCTTAGAATATTTATTTTATAGAAATAGTTATAATATACATAGTTAAATATTGATAAGGATAACTAAGCTTTGTATATTATGGATTGATATCCATTGGTAATTACTGAAATCTATCATTTATTCTTTCAAAAAAGCACTTATATTTTACACTTTTTTTATCCATCAAAAGGGATTTTGTTTTAGTTAACCCAAAAATGTCGTAGCTCACCACTTTTGAAAAATTTATCTAGTTTTTACTTATATTTTTGATGTTTGCTCTTACTAATAACCAATTTAATTTTCCAAAATATTATCATAATATATTTCTTCTGAATTTCTTATTGGATTGAAATAAAATATAAGTAATACATGACTGATACCTGCTTTCACCACTAATGAATACAATTTTCAAAAACATGACGGAACAAATTTTCCCTAATTTGTTTTCATTGGACTGAAGTGAAACAAAAATAAAAATTCGGTATTTTATTTACTTATCTATTTATATATTACCTTTTATCATATATAAACTGGAATCGAGATATGATTGAAAAATGAATAACATTACTTATAATTTTAAAATAGCTATGAGGCAGCCATTTTTTTAGCCACCCAAGAAGCTATTGTTTTAGTTGGATCACTTTTGGCGTACCAGATCACTTTTCAATGTTTTTATCTTTATTTTAATTTTAATTACTTGCAACTGATATAATATTTAATTTCATTTCATTTAGATTAAATACATTCAATTTAATAATTTATCGTTTCCTTTAATTTTAATATCTAAAAAGATTACTGTTGACCATTTCTCGATATTTCATCGTATACTTTAATTCTTATATTTAATTGAGTAATTTAACAATAATTATGAAAAGATATTTATACAAAATTCTTTGCAAATTTTGTATAAATATCTTTTCTTGCTCTATCATGACTATAGTTTTATTTGTGCTACAAGGTATGCAAAACCATAGCTTAGAAACTGATTATTTGTAAGAAAAATTTATTTCTTTAATGCGGATCATTTAAAGCAAATACTTAAAGGAAGAACGAACAAAATAGCATTGTCTTTTTCGAATTTTTTGGCATTTCTCTTTCATTCTATTCAATAGTTAGAATATTTTAATGATTTGATATTTTCTTTACATTGTTAGATTATTTAAATCCTTTTAAATAAATTTATTCTGTAATTTCTTTTTTTAAGTTATTTAAATATCTAAAATGATTTTAAGGCCATAATCTTACATAACATAAAACAAAAAATGTAGTTTAAATTATTTGTACCCAATAAATGCTAAATAATGCCAAAATATTTAAAATGACAATACCTTAATGTTAAAAGGATTTATCGTAAATTTTAATCATAATAATTAAGAGTTAAAGTACTTTAAGTGAAAGTTACAATGTTATAACAATGGATAGTTGTCTATAAATAGATCCCCTGTACTTCAATTTATATACTTAAGAGGGCTATTAACTATTAGTTATTTACGTAACTATCTAGATGAAATAAATGTATCATTAAAATTTAAAATTAAGCATACGTATGAAATTTGTATAGTGTCTTATATGTTTTTAAAATTTTGTTAATCGTAATGCTTGCTTATTTGATTACATAATTAATTTCTTTCTGCGTTTGTTTTCGTAGTGTTTAAAATTTTCAACATTATTTCTGAAAACATGTCTTTGGTATTTTTTATATTACATTTTGTTTTATAATGCTTACTTTTTTTATTAGTTTTGGTTTAGTTAATTTTTTTATTTAGATTTTCAATAAGCTTTAAATTATTTTAGTTACTTTTTTATGAGTAACTTGGTTGAGTTTGCAGTTAAATTGAATATTTTTTATTTATATTTACTTCCTTTTACTAGGATTGATTTTCTGAATTTTTCCTGATTTTAGGTTTGTTACCATAATAATTTTGGTATTTTTCCATCTCACCCTCGCAAATCTCGCCAACCAGATTTTTTTTGGCAATAGCACACAGTAAAAATATTTATGCGTCATTGAATTACATTGAATACCATCAACGCAGTTTGGCGTTGTTTGTATCATTTTTGGCGACTTTACTATCTGCGTCGGCGAAATGGAAAAGTAACCATATTTTTTATAATGTAAATTCACTGAAGTGTGATGGTTCGATTAATAATTACCGATATAAACATGCAACACACCATTACAAAGAATGGAACAGTATTAATTATATTATTTTCATTATTCTAAGTTTTTAGTTTTCTTTCACCTTGATTTTTCTCTTTAATTTTTTTTAATCTTTTTTAGAATGTTTGGATTTTTTGGATTTTAAGCTTTAAATGTTTAATTGTTTGATAATTATATAAAAATCTTTTGATTTTATTTGCCTGAATATTAATTTGTTTAGAGTAATTTCTTTAAATACTTAGTGTTTTATATAATAAATTATTGATTTAATATTGGATATTTTAGATTGTTATATGTTGAGATTTGTACTATTGTGTTTATATATATATATATATATAAAGCCTACAGGAAAGTTATGTTCATTTATGTAGTGAAAGAAAATAATACTTTTTACATATATATCATAATGATTGTACGATACATTTTCCGTCGTTACTTATGAATTCTAACCAGCGTGATGGCAATTCACAGGAGACAAGGTATACCCTTTTTTACAACTAGTCACTTATTTCAGATTTAATACAATTGATTAATATTAAATAAATTTATTTCATATTCTTTTGAATAATAGAATACCACATTGGTATTGTTCATTTTAATTATATTAATCTTATTTTCTTAGTAATACATTTTTAATGAATATAATTTTGCTTACTGAAAAACGCTATGCAAAATCGTTATTAAAATAATAAAAAATAAGTTTTAATTTTTATCATTCTGTATAGGTGTCTATATGAATATTAAATTTTTTAAAAAAGGTTCAGTTAATTAAATATTTATTTATGCATTGGAAAGGCATACGATTCCACTACGATGTGTTACAAATATTCTTTTAGAGTTAAAAACATAGAATGTAAAGAAAAATATTGTAGCTGAAAATTTTCTATATTTTTGTATTTTTGTAAAGAATATTAAACATTAAAATACCATTCATTTATCGTTGATATATTTCTCCTTTCGTAATTCTATTTTTTTTAAAAAAAATTTAGAACATTTTTCTCTCAAAGGAAACTGATATATTAATAGGAAATAAACACATAGAATATTCTTAAACATAAAATTTCACTTCAAACTATGTTTATCACTGATTATTTTCTTTTGCTTTATTTAGTTTCGATAAAATTGTTCAGGAAAATGTAGAAAGAAAATCAGTAAATTTGTTGAATTTTAAGCAGATCATATTTTTTAACTATGTAAACATTAAAAAAACAAATAAATATTGATAACAAGATCAATAAATTTGGACGCTCCTCCATGTATTCCTGACACCTTCAAAACATTTCGTTTATTAAAATATTTTATGTAATATGTGTATACTCTCAGTTTCTACATTACTATTAGGTGATCATTTTAAAAGAGTATCCATTGATTCTTCTTATTACCCTTATATCTGACGGATGTGGCAACTATTTTAACATTGAAGTATAATTATTATAGCCTTGTTTAAATATGGGAAACATTTTCCCACACTGTCGGACTGTTACAACTTTATTTCTGAAGTAAAACAGAAATGGGAACGTACAATATTACTTAAACGTGGGATAGTTTTATTTTTGAAAAGCGTAATTTAACTCAAATTTTTTACATTATTGTTCCTTACAGCAAATATTGAAAATGTTCGTAACCATTTTGAATATAAACATAAAAACATGGAACCAAACTTTTTAATACACGTCGCAATATTGATGGTGTTATTGACGATATTTCTTCAATTATGATATGTTTTAATTGATCGATGTTTGCAGGACTACTCTTGATAACCCTGTCTTTGAGATAACCCCACAAAAAAAATCTAACGATGTTAAGGTCTGGTGATCTTGGTGGTCAGAGGCCTATCTAAATTAAATGGTCATCAAAGAATTCCTTAACCACTTTCATTGTTAGATTTGACGTGTGTGGAGTGACTCCATCTTGCTAAAACCAGCAGTAACTGTCCTGTATCTCAAGTGAAGCAATAAACGTTTGAATTATGTCCTTTTGAAGAATTCCCAGGTACACTTGGGAATTCTTCAAAATCAAAGAATTATTTCTTGCTGACGATTTTTATTGTTGCCATTCATAATCTTTCGAAATGAGCTTTCAAAAGTAATAATAACGTTGAAAGAAGTCGATGGTTTGCTCAGATCATTTGCACAGAATCGGATTAAAAATTACTAATGATATTCACTTGAATTTATGTTCAAAAAACGAGTTTTCGCATTTAGAAAGTGAAAAAAACAATAGCCGCGCATTAAATACAGACATATTAATAAGTAATGATGTTGGAAGTCTTGCTACATATATTATAGATGTGAATAATACAAAAAACAAATGGTACTCTTTTAAATTGATCACCCTGTAGATAATATGTACGTGAGCCTTTTACAGAGTAATATTTTCACATAATAGGATTTCTTAAGTGTGGTATTCTTTATATATGAAGATCAATTTGATTAAATTATTTTTTTCACTCTTTTCTTTCTATCTAAAATTGCGATTCATACACCTGTAGTGCGACTGATGAATACAAGTCCTCTTGTTTAGGGGATGTGTAAATTTGGAGAGTATGGTTTCAGCTAAGTTATGTCGCCAATAGCCCTGTGTTGCTTCTTAGTGACCTTTAATAAACATTTAATCAATCTAAAATTGCTATTGCGTAGATAATTAATATGTAATACTGAATTTATTCATAGTATTATTTATTAATTAACTAAAATGTAATTCCTTTTTATGTGGCATAACTCGTTAAGTCACAAAAAATGTTTCTGCTGGGATCGTGGCTCAAAAATTGAAATTAATTTTAAAATGAAAATTCTCTTTTGTAGTAAAAAATGATGAATACTTATTTCTATCCTAATGGTCCTTTGAAATCAAATGGTGCAGAAAGTTTATACAAAATTGTTAATATTCATAACCATAAACAAATAAATAAACTGTAGTTATTAATGTTTCTGCGATCAAACAACACTAATTTTTAACATTTACATTTTGTTTTTATGCATGAAAATTTCAAAGAACTTTGTCCTTTCCTTTTGTTTTATAACCCGAGCATCATTTAACGTAATTTCTGCAACGCATCTTGCATATGAAATCAGAATTTCTTAGAATACTTCAGTGGTTGGCAGATTTATGTAATTTTAAAGTTACTTCGATCTAGAAATTTTAGCGAAACCTTATGTGCAATTATTTCGATTTATTATTTTGCAAATACTTTGAATGTCTTAAAATACTAGTTTAGACCTTTACCAGGAGTCAGCCCTTTCCACAGTCTGTCTATAAAATAACCGGACAGACTCAAAAATAGTTATTTACTTACAATTTATGACAAATCTAGTGTTTGTCAACTTTAATGTATTGTTACAAACATAAGATGACGATTCCTATTAGCCGTTCTCTTGTGAAGGAAAAGAAACATTTACAGGGATATCATCAGTCATCTGAAGTAATGATCCCTTAACCATGGCGACTTGGCGAGAAAGGGCAACTTTGGCGACAAATGGAAGGTTCCGGAATGTGCTGGAACCAGAGCAAAAAATTGACTGGGAAGAAAGTTACAGACTTTTCATAAATTTTTGGCGTGACGTCATACCTGGACGAAATAGGTGTAAATACGCCGAAAGGAATTAGTCTATCAGTCTGTCGGAGCGAGTATGTCTTTGGAGTCTCTGACGATTGATTGGGAAATCTATTGAAAGCTGTCGGCACTTGGAAGTGGAGCGTGTCGAGTGAATTTGCAGAGAAGCAGCGTGAATCTGCCGAAAACTGTCGGAGCCTGTCCTGAAAGTGCAGCGTATTACTGAGGAGGTTGCCCGTAGTGAGAATTAGTAATCTGGTGAGCTGAACGTTGCTGATGTAACTGTGACTCTTCTTAAAAGTGCAGTTCTGTTTCTGTATCTGTGATACTAATCTGTACAAGTCCTATGTTTTCTGTTGGTGCTGTTATTGTCAGGTTCTGCTACTGTGTGTTCTGAATAAAGCGCCATTTGTCATTATCCTCCGTGTTCAACTGTTTTCACTCCCACACACTTAGGAAATTTTCGTAACAGTATTCCTCATTGACAATCAAAAATTTACCCATTCTTGCTTTCCACTGGTCAAAATCCCGTTCATTTTTTGATTCATGTTTTGACATCTGTGACATTTTCTTCTAAACAGCTTTAGTGACTCACAATGGGTTACTTTTGGAACAGATTTTAATTTTGGGAAAAACAGAAGTCACTAGGGGTTAAATCAGGAGAATATGGTGAACAGAAATTTGTTATTTAACCAAAAGCATCTTCATGGAGAGCAATGTATGTGAAAGACGTCTTGATGTAGAATGAAATTAATTTACCGGAGTTCAGTGCATTTCATTTTTTTACTCTTTCTATAGCATCCAACATTGCTACAAAGTTTTGATTAAGTTAAGAAAAAGATAAAACATCCAGAACTGTGGATAAAATGTATTCATTCTAGATCAAGTCAATACTCATTCACACAACAGAGCTCTGTATGATGCACTTTTTGGTCAAAAAACAAATTATAATACTGTCACATCCATCATAATCAGCACCTCCCAAAATAAAATATGTGCTAAAAGTGACCTTTTATGGGTCATTGGAGACCGCCAGAAAAAAAAAGTGTCCCAGTTATCAGAAAATTAACTGTAACATATTTTTCACCAATGGAAAATAAGAATGGGTCGAAGCGTGAATGTCAATGAACATTGAAGAAAACAAATAATAGATTATCAATAAACTGTTAATAAAAATATATTTAAGTCAGTTCCGTTACATTATAAGCAGATCTCGTACACAGATGCAAAATTCATTATTACGATATCTTTAATTTTGATATAAGAATTTTTTAGTCACGATAATTTTTCTATCATTATTCAAAAATAATTATCTTCGCTCATAATTTTTGCAAGATTGTGTTGTGTTCTTGGAAAATAAAAATTTGTGTAATTTTCACTCAAGATATTTACAGTTTGTTAAGAAATTTTTAGACTACTAAAGAATTTAAGAATTTTTAAAGAAGATAATATGCAAAAATTTTAAGCGTCTGTATTTAAAAAGGTTTGGAAGTATTTTTCTGTACTTATTACAACTTTAAAAATTAATCTAAATTTTATTAGATAAACTCATTTTACTAAAGATTGAATAAGATGATTGTTAAGAAATTATAAGGCCACCTGAGAAAATTAGCATATTATATGTCACATCAGAATCATTACAAAGCGCATGCGTAAGTATTGCATAACCGCATTACCCGAAAAGAAAAGGAGCAGGTTTTGATGGTGTTATCCACGATTTATTTGAAAATACATTGGGTTAAAAGTAATCTGAGGCTGAAGTCAGACGAATATTATTTTTAAGGGTATCGGTAAATCGGAAAGAGAAATATCTAGATTATAATGAAGGGCTCTAAATCTGTCATTTACATTGACATAATTAGAAAAGATGTTTCAAACAAAATAAAACGATCTGGGGGGAGAAAGGATTTTGACATCATACGACGATTTACTAATTTTTCAACTATCAACTAAAATAAGTATTTCGACTCGCAAAATTCGGATCATTTCTGCAAAAAACTTCACATGTAATAATTTGGAAGAATTTTAAATCAAATACGAGTATAAAACTTATGAAAAGGAAGAAAACACTAAAAGTATTGAAATATCATCGAGATGGAAGACTGAAAATGACTAAAAATGTCATTTCATGGAACAATGAGTGGAGACAAATTATATTTTCTGATGAAGAGAAATTTAACCTTGTAGTTCCAAAGGCTACAAATAATTATTGGCATGACTTGAGTTACCGAAAAAAATATTTCAGTCGACACCTGGGAGGAAAATTATTAATGGTTTGGGAGTCTTTAGTCACATGATAGATTGTGCAAATTTCAATAAATCTCGGGATGTAAAGACTCTGTGCAACAACAAGCTATACTATATGGTAATCTTATACCATTTTAGGGGCTTTATTAGTTGGTGCTAATTGGATATTTCTTCAGGATCATACTTCTTATCATACATTTATATTCACCCAGGAATGACTTAAAAGAAGAAAGAGAGAGCATTTTACCATGGCTAAGTCGAAGTCCAGACTTGAACCTCGTGGAAAAACTTTTTAGTATATTATATCACAAAACTTACTCTAATAATAAACAGTTTTTATCGGCCCATGATCTGGAAGTAACCATAGTAACAGAATGGTCCAATATTTTTAAAATTGAATTTAATCGCCTGGCAATTTCAATGAAAAAGAGCGTGTGAGGTTATCAGGAAAAAGGGAGGGCCAATGTCATAGCATGTTACATATTAATGTAGCATATTAATTTTCATCTTTTTTTTTTTTGTTTTTTGTTTCGTTTTCAGACAAATGGTCTTATAAACTGTTCACAGTTATTTTTCATTTATTTCTAATATTTTTGTTAATTTAATCATTTCTTACATTATTCAAAATTATTAAAATCTAAATATAATAAACATATTGTAATTTCATAATCCTTTTGTTTAAATTATATTCGGAATATTTACTTATTTCATAACTTTCACTATTAAAATGTTCTTATAATTTTTGAATGAACTGTACAAATATTAGATAAATTAGTCCCTGCGTACGTTTATAAAAAATATTAATACTAAATACAATCAAGTACCTTAAAGATATTTTCATTTAATAACAATCCTATGGATCCAAACTTAAAATACTTTGTCAAATGTAAAAAATATCTTTATAATCATATTGTTTTCATGTGATTATAACACATGTATCACTATATTTTCCATATTTCGTCAACATAATTTAAAGTATTTTATGAATATACTATTTTTAATTTAAACAGGAAAAGTAAAATGTCCATTTAGCTTTATAATATAGGTTATAAAATATGAAACATACGTAATACCTAAAAAAAATGTTTTATTCAAACAGAAAGAAGTAACATAATAAAACGTGCCCATTGGTAAGTCAGAAAGCTGTTTTAAAATTAGAGCATTTTTACTATCGTAAAAGCATACTTTTTTACATCCTGTTACTTAGCATTAAATGAGAAAACAAAAAAAAAAAGATAAATTTCTCATTACCTAACTAAATATCACAAAAAAGTATTTTATTTATTTTAACAGCAGAAACGCATAATTCGTTTATGAGTGATATCATGGATGCGCTATTCAGGTTATATATTGCTGTATTGTCATGTTCATTTTAATGAAATATTAATATGAATTACTATTCCAAAAGATTCTAATTATTTCCGCGTTTGTTTCCTCTAGAATTCGCCCTGGACTCCGCTGACCGGGACAGACCGAGGTACAGCCTTCTGGTCGCATCTGCATTACTATTCGCCTTCCTCTGGTGACTGATCATCCCATCCATCCTCACACTGTGATAGTCATCCGTTCCTAACACGCCGGAAGAGACCACCGGAAGATGGACCTCCCCCACACCGGGACGGACAGGGGTCGAGCACCTCCCTCCCAGAAGGGAATGTGAACAGCTCCTTCCCTTCCTCTGGCGGATGAGAACGGACCCCCCTTTCAAGAACTGCATCGAATATGCTCATCATCGTCATTCCTCACATGTTACTATTCAATATAGAACCAACCCTTTGCCCTATATCTCTCATGCCCGATACTTCGGCTTGGAAAGATGGATTGATTGATTGAGGCCCGTTCTGTGAGTAAACAGCCGTGAAGTCAATTGAATACGAAAGTTTGTGGTCTCTAACAATTAAAGATTCTTGGTATAGCTTGATTGGTATGGATCTCTATATCTATCGAGTGGACGACGGTTCTTGTTGTGTTTGTTTAGGACATACTTTGAAATAACATTACAGACGGACTTTGTATGCTGATGTATAAGAAGCTAATTTGCGTGTATTGTATGGAACTTTCGCCAAATTGATTTTTAGATATCTTCGAAATTCAGAAATATATGTATGATTAAACATTCTAGAACAATATTTTATACACATATATTGTTCTAAAATGTGTTGGAAATGTATCACGATAAAATTTGAAAGTTCTTGGGCTTATAAATTCTTTAGTTTTAATAGTTAAGTCTCGAAATAGATGACAGTTTCTTTATTCTGCTGTTTAAGTAATAATGAATAACATGAAGAAGTGATTTCCCGCCTGATTTGCTTTAAAATAAGTTTTTCAATTTTACGAATACTTGAATAAATAACTGAAAACGTGGCTACGCATAGAAACGCGCAAACAGGCTTAAATTAGTAATTAATAGAATTACAGGGAAAATTTCCACTGGATTTACCTTTCAAAGGGCTTAGAAGCAACTGAAGCACAATTGTGTGCCATTTTGTACATAATTTCAGATCACATACTTTCGTTTCACGTTTACATTACTTTCAAGCAAGAAAAATATCTTTTCATTGAAATTACACGATGAATTTTTCGAATAAATATCTCATTAAATATAGTCATCAAAAATTAACTACAATGTTTATGGGGAACAGAAAATTATCAATAAGAATTTTTTCAAACAATTCTCCAAATAGTTCTTGAAACTCTTATAAATGACAGAAAATGTTCTTAATTTTTGGAAAAAAGTTTTTGTAAAAGCTTACTGTAATAATTAATTTATATATGAAACACATGTAATGAAAATTTACATGCAGTTATAATTCAATATATGCCATTGAGACAGTGTCTCCTGTTAAGCGCAGGGTTCTGTCACTCTTGATTTTAATAAATAAACCTTATTGTGCTGTATCTAATTCATTTTGAATTAAACAGAACAGTAATACTCATATTTATTGACAAGAAAGATAAAGAGAGAAAGAAATAGAATGCAAATATTGTTTAATTATAATTTTTACTTGATACGTTAAGAACTTCCATTCTTTATTATAAAAATATAGTTCATTATTGTGTGCAAGAGTTTTCATTGTGTTTATTTGATATACCGCATTTTTTCCTACTATTTAATATGTTAATAATTCTAACCTTAAGGCAAGTTAGTCAGTGTATTTTTTTCCAAATTTTAAATCAGAAGTTCTCATTTTTAGATTCCTAATTTGTGCTACATTTTGTGTCGAAACTAGAAAAAAAATGTTTATTTTTATCACAAATATACAGTAAATATAAGTCATGATATATATTTGTCATTTGCATGCAATGTATTTTTCATTTATTAATAAACGAAAGCTAAATAAAAAATTGTCAAACAACTTAAAAAAGAATTCTACTTTCTCTCAGGTAATTCCATCCACCGCTTTGGAAAGAAATATTTAAATTCCAATAACCGATCTTTAAAATTTCAGAATATTGGCTATAACAATCATCTCATTAAGAGAAAGCAAGTATTAATTACCACGCTGTGAGCGTCTTAATCGAGCTGAACTCACAGATATTGTAGATAATTAAGCATCATCGAATTTGTTCTTCATTCTCAAATTTCATAGTCGAAGCAACTACGTGTAACTAGCTTTATTGAAGATATTGATGAACCAAGGAAATGGAAAACAGACATAATCACTTTTATAAAGAGCAACATTAACAGAAATAATTTGGCATATCCTCTTAATGTATTATAAATGCATCACTGATATATTCTATGGATTTAAAATTCTGAATCAGCAGCTAGAACGATCCAGTAATTAAATTGAACTTCTCTGGTTAGTTGGATGGTTTTCTTATAATATAATTAGGTTTTAATAATATATCTCTGAGCTAAGATGTAATAATGAGAAAATAATGTTAAATATTTCATTAAAAATAAAATGAGAAAAAATAGTTAAATATTCGAGGATATAACTCTAACAATAACGGATTCATGAAATGGAACTGTATTGGTTGATGGTTCTATATTTTGGTTTAAAGGACTTTTCTTACATTTATGTAATTTTATTTCATGTTTCATTAAATTAAAGTAATAAAAAAGTTTACTTAAGATTTTGGTAAGTTATTAAGAATATATAACCATGCAAATAATATGCAAAAATTACTGAAAATAAATTGATTTTTGTTGTTCTTTAAATTAAATAGTAAAATTGAAATCAAGCAACTGTTAATGGCTTGAAAGATCCAATTATTTAGATATAATTGCTTAATGGTATTTTTTAAAATTTGTATGGTAAAACTATTTATTTCAAGAATTTTAAAACATTACATTAAATATCATTAAAAGTGAGATGAGAATTTATACAAAAAAACTAACACTTAAACCTAATAATATAATACATTTCTTATAGTTATTTAATCAAGCAGATTTCAATTATATATGTTTTTTGAACATTTCTCGAACTTTTGAATATTTAAGAATATACCGAGCTTAGAATAAATGAATTACTCTTCAAAAACATTCAACTAAAATAATTACATTTGGTTTTTATTTTATAAAAATAAAGAGAACTGAAGAAATAGTTTTGAGTGATACACTGTTTAAAATTCACGAATTGTAATTATTCATATGTATAACATGTAAATGTATATATAATCATATTAAAACATTAAGTAATTTTTTCATACGAAACAAAATTACTGCAATGCTACAAAAAGATATATTTAGATACCCTCTCAAACTATGTATTAAAAAGTATTTCTTTAATTCAGAAAAATACTCTAAATAACTAAATAGATTTCATTGAAGTGAATATTTGCAGCTAATAAAATATTTATATTTAAAAAAAATAGATATGTAAGATGTTCTTTTACAGAAATATTTCATTTCTTTTTAAATTTTATTTATTCACTTTATTCTTAAATAAAACCACGTAAATTTATCCTTTATTAACTATCATTATTAAACAGATGCAAATCAAGTATTCTTCTTGGTCACACAATGAAATATAAATTCCTAATATACATTTCATTGCCCCATAAAAAAGTCCAGAAAAAGTATTAAATAAAGATTCTTTACATAATTTGGCAAACTCGTTCAAATATTATCGAAAAATATTTATACCTAACACATATTCCATGAAAACGAATTAATGATAAGATACAATATTTTTTTATTATCCATAGTATTGCTTTAAATAAAAATGAATCAGTTGCTACAATTGTATACAGAAATCATTCGATATATAAAATGACTTACGTTATTTCTAGTTTCTGTTTTTATAGTATCATAGTAGTGGAGCTCCAATATCGTTTTAATGAGTAATTGAACTCATTCAATTTAAAATATCAATGCATTGCATAAAAATCAATTTATAACAAAAGTTAAGTGCATTCATTTAAAGTAGAAAAATAAGATTAATAAAATAACGGAATTCGACATGCTTTTCTTAATTAATTTTTTTTTTGACTTTTAAAATAAAGAGAAGCGTAGACTTACACCACTAGACAAGTTCACAATCCTATTTATTTTTGATTTCTTAAAACAGAGCTTTTCTCTGCAGTTTGTTCGATATCGGAAACATCACATCTTGTTTGGAAGATGAATTCAAGTTTAATGCTTTCTAAAGTAATTGTTTAGGAAGTGCATAAGGAATTTTTGATTATAAGGTCTTATTAGAAGTATAAACAACTTTCTTAAGCATTTCCAAGAGAAACTGTCAGAAACTCTTATAATAATCGAATGGGACTTGAATTTGTAATGTTTTTTCTTTGAATGTATAAATGTATGAATGAAGAATGAATACTTATGTTGATTTCATGCAATTCTAAATAAAGAATAATTGCCAAGAGTGCCTCTTTCATTTACTGTCACCAAACATTTTTTAAAGAAAATACGCTATTTAAAGTGTGCAGCTTAAAAATACGAGAAGATAAACATGTTTACAACAATTGTAATGAATTTTTGTAATATATAATATATAAAAAATATTATTTTAATAAAAGCTGTTCGGACTATTAAACTGCAAATATTACACAAATAATTAAAACGGTGTTAGTTTAAAAAATTTTAAAAATCACAAACCTTTCAGTCAAAAACGTTATCAAAATTTAAAATATACAAAGCATTATAATGTATAAATGACCTAATACCATAAAATTACATAAATACAATGTAGAAAAAATTAGAGAATGTATCATATTAAACATGATAATTTTAAATCAAACTAAAAATAAATCCATTCGTTTAAAATGTACAACCAAGTTAAATAAATATAACTTTACTGAGAGAGAGTAATTTGAAACATATGTCATGAAAAAGGATTGTGAAAAATTAAAAATTGGGGATAATGTTATTCAAAAACTGCCTCAGACTTTGAACTGATAATATATATATATATATATATATATATATTAAAGAAAAATGAAATTTAGTAGCCATTTGTACGATGTGCATCTGTAATATTTTTGTTGTTGATGTTTACTGAACCAGGTGTTAAAAAGGAAATTGAATCAAGATTATTTTTAAAATGTACTAATTTTTTTTTATTATTCAGCAACCGCTATTGCCAGTGTGAGCAAATGGATTGTTAAATTA
The DNA here is from genome assembly GCA_019974015.1 of Nephila pilipes. Lineage (NCBI taxonomy): Eukaryota > Metazoa > Arthropoda > Arachnida > Araneae > Nephilidae > Nephila > Nephila pilipes. The sequence goes on from BMAW01114022.1 coordinate 161,627, forward strand.
TTTTAATCACATCACTGCCTACATCTACATAACTTAAAAATGCATCTTTTTTTTTTCCTCCAACATTAGAATGTAAATTAGTTCTAACTATTCTGCTATGATCAAAGTTATGACTTTGTAAAGTAATTTATGCAGCATTTGCGATAAAAACTTACTCGAAACAATAAGAATCAGATTCGATATACTTTTTATTAACACAGAATTAATACAAATTTGTGTAGTAATGGCTCATATAATCAGTTTATCACACCATACAACATTCAAGTAATAAATTAATATGTAGTTTTTCATTGCAACTTGATAAAATATAAACGTAATTAAAAGTGGAGAAGACAAAATATAAAAAAATTTAAACCACTAAATAGTGAACGATTCACACTAAAATGAGTTATCTAATAAAATAGATTAATATGAATAAAATAGAGAAGTGTAATAGTAAGATATAATAAGCAAAGTTCTTTTCAAAAGTTAATTGTTTTGAGTTTGTGTCCTATTTTGTAACACCACCTTATAATATCTCTTATATTAACGCTGCGGTGATCATACGAATCAGTCATCTTGATTCTTATGCTTCTTATATTCCAATAAAGTTAGCGGTTTAAATGCAGTTTTGATCCTTGAGAAATGTCAGACAATATATTTGTGGCATGTGAATTTTCATGTTAAATTCAAAACTTGACCTTACAAAGGAGTTGAATTTCCTGGAACCTCAAAATACGCCCAAAGCGGATGTTTCCTCTTTGCAGGTGATATTTCTTTTCCCGATTGGGGTTCTCAAGGAGCAGTATCAAAAATAATAGTTTCAACTATCTATTTGACATACAATATTGTATTCTATGGCGTTGTAGCGACCTGCCCAAATTCATTCTACATTGAAAATTTTCGGGGAAAAAAACAGAAAAGATCTCCTAAACGGGAATGATTTTAGATACCGTTAGAAATAGTAACAACTGTTCTAGTACACAACTAGAACTTTACGCTTAGTTTTGATGTCTCGTGCAACAATTAATAAAAATCTGTTTTTACAATTATAATAAATATTATTAAAATTAATTCCAAAAAAATAAATTACGATAAATAGTAATATATGTTTATTCAACGCCTCTGTCCGATCAGAGCAAAGCTATATATGCTCCACCAAGTTACAATGACTGATCCTTCTTATTTAAAAGTGACGTTAGGCATTCAACTGAAAGGCAAAATTTGATAAAATTAAAAATTAAGAATTAAATCAAAAATACATGCTCCTAAATCACGAGTCAATGCATTATAAATTAATTTACTATCAGAACTGCTTTCACTTAATACGTGTTTGTAATTTAATTTTATTTGAGTTTCACTATTTATTTAAAATGCTTAAGGCATCAAATCGAGATTAAATAAAATTCAGAGGAAATGGCGCTGAGGAACCAAAACATTTCGACTAATTATTTAATACAAACACACTCTCTGCAGAGCATCAATTTAATTGAGATCTTGTAATTTCTAACCCTAAAGCAACACCCTGATATTATGAGAGCTCACTAACGTATATTGAGTATAGTATCGTTCTTCCTTAGAAAATTAACGTACCCAAGTAGAAAATGTACTACTATTGCTGATTAATTTTTGTTGTACACAGTTAAATTTGTGCAATGGTCTGTATAATTATTTAGATTCACGTAGTCTTTATTAGTTTGTGTAATACCTAATCTAATACATAAAACAGCTGGTAATTTATAAAACGAGGAACAGGTTAGTTAATAAATGTATGAATTATTAAGCTACCAGACTCTGAAAAGCAGAATAATGAATTCAATATCTAAGGTTTCAATCTATCAAGACATATTAAATTTGAGCGCTCAATTGTAATCCTTTAGAATTTCTGCTTACCTTCGCAAATAAATATCATTAGAATTATATGTATGCAATAAAATACATTCCAGAAAATAAAACCAAAAGAAATTTTTGACCTACAGCATTTGTTTTACAGTTTTAGCATGCATTTTTTTTATTTATGTTTTAAGGTTGAAACCCCTCAAGAGAATAATTAAAATAGCATAACAATATTTTCGGAGAAGGAAAAAATAAATTGACAAATTTTTCATGTTTCTTCATACTTTCGAATGCATTTTATGTACTTTTCAGCAAATTCAATAGAAAAGATATTCGAGAATATCAATAGAAATTCTATAGTCTTAACACTTTGCTGATTCAGAATGGCTTGGTGATGGAAACCTTAAGACTGTAACATTGAAATTGTATAGATGATAGAAGAGACAGTTGTGTAAAGCAAATTTTCTTGACAGTTTCTGAAACACGTGGTTGTAAAAGTCACACCCTTTTTGTAATTTAACCCTTTCAGGGGCTGTGGTATATTTTTTGAACCACATATTTAGGGCGTTAAAAATCTTAGTAAAGTACGCATTTTCCCCACACATTTATCATCAAATGGTAGCTTACAGTTTTATTTACTCAAATTAAATGGCAGAACTATGCAGAATAATTATTAAAATTATTGCTTTGGTTCTAATGAAAGTTCCTAACAAGTGATTGTTTTATGCCTCACAGAAATCTTTCTGAAATGATTTGAAATTTTTGAATTCATGAGCTACCCAATCTTCATGTTTGAAACTTTATGTAAATACTGCTAATAACTCTAAACAAAATACATAAAGTATTGGTTTTATACTCTAAATTAAGTGGTATCATAATTATACCACCGTCCCTATAGAGCACACATGGGGTTAGTGAGCAACAGATGGCAGCACCGAAAATTTCGATTCAGGCTGATATGTGACGGTTCGCTTTGTTTCAATGAAAAATAGAAGTCATGAGTATGTTTTCGAGTTTCAGTGTAGCAAAAATCAGAATTATTCTCCTAAGAAAAGAAATTTAAAACAGGAATAGATATTTATCAACGCCGTGCATGCCACCAAAAAAAGCGCAGGGGTAAAAAGGATATCTGAAAACCAAAACTATTGCAAAAAAATAAATGGAAAACAGCCTTTCAAGGCATCTAAGACAGAACTGGCTAGAGACAGCAGATTAGGGACTTGTCGTCTTTGATAGGCATGAAACTTGTTAATGATCATGGATATAAAGTGTTAGTATGAGATAAAAATAGATGATAAGCTAACGGCAAAAGAAGGGTGAGAATAGGATCTCTTTGCCTCTAGCAATAGACTTTATCAAAGGGTCTAAGTAAACTGATAAATAAATCATTGACAATTGGTATTATAAAAGGTACAATTCAACAAAGAGATACCTGCTTTATAAGAAGAAAGAGTCCTCGGCATTTGGACGCTAACATCCTATAAATAATTCAGAGTAAGGATGGTTGGACTTTTTTTTTTTTTGCCACGTCTGTTCATTACATGAAGGAGGGTATGTACTGAGTAGGTTAAATTACCGTGGTCGGCTAGTTTTTGAACTTTTACAGAGACTCTACAACGAACAGAATTTTAGGTTTATCTAAAGTTCATTTAAGTCATGTTTTCGTTTAATTCTCGTGACTGTTTCTGATTTCATATAATAGTGCGCATAATTATTTCAGAAAAATTCAAATTTTATTTTAAGTAGCTTTGTAATTCTAGTTTTAATTGTTTTTTTAAATAAATATATCCTAAAATATATCTTTAAAAGAATGCATATACAGGGGCATTCGATTGAGAAAGAACTTGTTTTGTTTGAAGTTTTGTTTGACTCCAATCCCCTTCTGATGGATTGGAGTTATCTTCAGAAGCAAGTGGAGGAAAAATTTCATTTCAGTCTTTGAATTAAAAAATATGCCTTATTTTTATCAAATTTGTATATGTATTTCAATTAAAAATGTCTTATTAAGTTTATAATATAGTTTTAGCATTAAACTATGAAAATTATATATGTATAAAAAACCTACACTTAAATTAATTGACATATTTTAGCTCAAATTATCACTCTTAGAAATAAAAATATATTATAAAGTTCTAATTTTTTTCAAAAGTATTTTGTGATCCTAATATTTGCCAAATTAACTGAAATAATAAAAAAATTTATGAAAATATTTATTGTTTCTTCGAAGGAATACGAAATAGCGAATGTACCAATAATATGTCCTAGAGAGGTGGTGGTATATTATATATACCGGGTCTTAAAAATCCGGAATTTAATAAAAATTAATTTTACTGCTTGCTATTGTGTCCTTTTAATATTATTAATGCACATCAGATGAATTTTTGCAAAAATTTAATGTTTTTATATACCTCCCCTCAAAGGTTTAACACACATACAAACTGGCTTCCACTTAATATTATTTTAACAATGGGATTTAACACATTCGTACCAACTTAACATTGATTTAACATTACTGTTATCATCCATGTGATATGCAAATATATTCTTTAAAAAGAAAATATTACCATCGAACCTCAAAAGATGTGAATTTTACAAAATGTGCGATTAAATACATACAAATATAAAACTTTTATCTAAAACTTGAAACAATTTAGAATTAGAGCAGAAATATTAGATTTTGGATTCTCCACAGCGTTTCCACCAGATGTTAAAAGTAATTTTCAATGCGCCTTTAATAATATTTATACATTTAAAATATAATGATCAAAAAGAAATGAGCTTAGGTATATTCTTAGTACAGTTAGTTCTTTACCTGTAATAAATGTTACACGAAGAAATTAAGTCACCAACGTGTTATATAAACTTAAATTATTGGTTGAAAATGGCGTCACTTGTACTCTTTGAAATGCAAGACACATGAAATAGTGCATGTCGGTGATCAATACGATTTAATAAAAGCAAAACCATAATTCGCGATCCTCAATAAAAGAATGTTACAACATCAATTTCGAATAGAATTGAGACAAAGTAACGATCATGCGCCTTTAAAAATCTGAAGCTTTCGCTTCTGAAATTAAGTTATCGAGTGTACGAGAAAAACGGCATTTAAAATTATTCAGTTGAATAGAAAGAAGATAAACAGATTTATAGAATAACATTTATCATATGTGTCACTTTATCTTGTTATTTACATTTAATTTTCCCTCATCCATCAGATTTTCTACATCTTAAATATAAATATTAAATTAAATTTGTGCTAATAAATATTGAAGCTCTATTCAAATCTGTCAATGCTCATTTTTATTTTTTATGAAAAATCATATAAATGTCTTTTCTCTAGTAAATCATTAACTTTATATGATTCTATATAATATTACATTGATTTTTAAAGGTGCTCAAAACAAATTTTAGGTAAATTTATACATTTATATATGCAAAAGAATGTGACTTTAATCTATTTTCATCATTAAATCTAATATTTATTGATAAGCCTAAAAGAAATGTACACTTAGTGTATTTTTTTCTTAAAGTTCATGAATAAAAAACGAATTTCACAATCATCACTTTTCACTGAAAGAACACAATCACACATTTATGTCATTGTACCCTAGTATCACTTAACTCAGAAAGAGTATATATCCATTTTCTTAAATTTTTAATCTTATTAAAATCTCGTCTCATTTCTACATGTTCTTTGATAAATGCAATTTTTTGTAGTTAATCTCTCTTGCTCAATTCTCACCATAAAATGTCATTCACATATGAATAATCAAATATCATAAAAGAAAATTATCATAGAACATCTATTAATATCAAATAATATATTTTTAATATAATTCGTCAGTATCATAAAATATCAACTATCCAAATTATTTAATAATATTTGTTAATCACAAAAACCATTTATAATCATTTAAAGTCGCAAATATCATGGATAATTAATTACTATGCAAAACATTACATATTAGCATATATAAGTATAATTATATTCATTATGAACATAGTGTTTTTAAATATAATTCATTGCTATTCAAAATTCAGGATGCTATAAAATATTATTTATTTCCATTTAATAGCACAAATATTCTGTGACAGTATTTATTGCCATTTACAATGTTACAGAATGTCGAAGAATAATTTATTGGAATTCACAATCTCTGTTATCATAGAAGGCCCTTTATTTCCTTCTAAAATTCAACGTATGACATAGTATTTAAGTTATTTATTATTTATTGCCAATTAATATTCCAGAGTCCAAAGAATAGCATTTATCATGCCATTGGAAAAGGTAGATATTTAATAATATTTATTGCTAATCATATCACGGTAAGACACAAATTAATTCACCGGTATTCAGAATCACAGGCACTCTAGAATGCTATTTATTGCTATACAAAATCAATGCATGTTGTAGTATATTTATTGTCATTCAAAACTCCAGCTGTCATAGATTATCATTTATTATCCTTCAAAGTAATAAATTTTTAAAAATTGTTATATTTTTATAAATAAGCATAACAATATGATTATAGGTTTTAAAGTTATAAGTTATTCAGACTGACATATCAAAACATTTAATTCCCGGTGCATTTTAATACCAGTAAATTACTAAAACAGATATTGTCTTAAAAATTTTTGAATGCCTGGTTGGGAATGAGTCAACACTAGCTTCTGTGTTACAAGTACTTTATGCAAAGTCTATTTCATCAACAAATAGCTATAAGAATATTTAAAATTGTTCTTTTCAGATAGAAATACATATCTCGAAAATTCAAAATCATTTAACTGAAGTTCCTTAAGGATCTATAATAAATTCTCAAAAAGTTTTGTAATAAATATCATAAAATAGTTATTCTCAAAATAAATGAATATAAAATCATTTTGAATAAATTATAAGAGAACTTATCAGCTTGAGAGGAAATTTGATTGTAACTATAGATTCGAGAACATTTACTAAAAATTATATCCTGCAATGGTAATATAATTCTTTTATTTTGATCAATATTCAAAAAATACGTTTCGGGTATTTTTAGCCATTCACCGGATAAATTCTCTTTTCTCCATATCAACATTCAAAGGAACGAATTCATTTTGACGTGACTAATGAGAGTTATTCGGTCATTTCAGGTATATTCATTATTTTAATCTGTCTAAAGCTTGAACGAGCTACTCATTCTATCATCATTTTCGAACAGAACTCTTATCGCCCTCATTTAAATCTCTCTCTAATGCAGAATGATTGTATTTTTCATCCGAAATCCTTGCTCATTGTTGAGAATCGGCCCATGGGATCTGTATTTTATTACAGATATTATACAGAGACACAAATTTTCTCTGAGAGTCCATCAATTTGTTAATGCATTCGAACCAAATATAACTTAGGTTCCGCTGTCTTATTTTTACGTAGTATTAATTTCAATTTCCAAACAGCTTAAGTTATTTTCTAATGTTTTAGATTATTCTAACACGCATAGTTCAATATCCCCATTTCAATAAGAAATGTAACTAAATTAAAATATCTTATCGGTAAATTACAGTTATAGTGAGAAAACCGTGACATAAAGAATGAATAAACGATGCATTATTTATCGTTATTATATATGGGGAAAACAAGAAATGATCACAAATACAAGAATTAAATGCTTAGGGTGGAAAGAGAGGAACAAGAGGTACAGATGAAAATGTTATTGTTTTATCTGAAGAACATCATGGAAATCAATCTGTAATTCATAGATTTTGGCAGCGTCTCTATTGTTGTGCCTTAGTTTTAGGGTAGGATTCATTTGTCAATCTAAGCTTTCACTGGCATATGTATTTTATTTCACACCTTAGACAACAAAGACAGAAAGAGTTCCCTGCCGAAACCATTATGAGAGGCCTTTACTCGTTTCGTGAGAAAGGGTTGTGCTCTTAGAGAGGAAAGCCTTTAACTACTGAGGGATTTTCTGAACGATATTCAGATTAGTTTGTCTTTCCAACAGTTATTGGAACTGACATGCATCCCCTACTGTATTCAGTGCTGTATGAAAGTTTTCTGTTGACGGTAATGGCAATTCCTAGTTGACATAATGGGTCTATTAGACACATTCACCTCAGCCATTTATATCACTAGTCTTGATTTATGAGTGAAGCGTCTTAGATTCAGAGACAATTGTTGGGTTTGCATTACATTCATCCAATAGTGCTAAACTGGGATCTAGTGAACGAATTTTTGATTACTGCTTTCACACTTGGTTTGTTGACTTAACCAGTTTTGGAAAACGTTAGAAAGGAGTATCTATGGTTTCGCAGACATGAGTAAGAGTTACTTTAGATAATTTAGCCTAAACAGAATTCCGTTCTGGGCCAGAGGCGCTTTTTTGCTTCTGTCTTTGTTGGCTGTGACATACGGAGGAAGTTAGCAGCAGTCTAATTCATTGAAGTTTTTCGATTATCAAGAACGGGAATGACCCATATTTGATTGGAGAAAAGTCATGTAATCTGGAAGACCAAGAAAATGAATAAAAAATTAATGAAGTTGTTGAAAATTTACATGGCAGCAACAACATGAAAGGCAACAAAACCAAACTTAATAAAATAATTTGTTGGAGATAGTATTCTTATAATCACTGGAAACGATTGGCTAACTTAAAAACTAATGTGGCATATGAAAATAACTTTATAAGAATTAAATAATGTGGTAGATAAGCTCTGACAAAAATTCTTCTCTCATATATACCCTGACATATAATCGTGTTTCATTTCAAAAATAGTCTCTTTCCAGATACATCTCTACCATCTCTCAAGACAATATTCAGCATCTAATGATACTATGAAAGTGAAAAATTAAATTCCACTCTGTTAAATATATTCCAAAGCATATACATGAGATATATGCCAATAAAATAGGTAATTATTTATCCAGAATTTTATCACATCTGATAGGAATTTCGAAGTATCTAGAAAAACTATAAAAGTATTTCAACCGAAAAAACTGGAATTTTAAGTTTTATCCTAGAATATATCTTTCATATCTCCAGATAAAATTATCAGTCAAGTGTATGCATGGATTAGTTGAAAATATTCAGAATGTCTAGAAGGAAGAAATCATGAGATCAAGGTAGCTTCCCCACCGAAAGTCAAAATGCTTGAAATAATTTGAATAAAACGTAGCTACTAACGGGAATAAATAACAACCGCTGTAGCCGAGTGAATCAAATTGCTAGCTCATGGTCAGTATATTATCCATTGAATTGTAGGTTCGAGTCTCAATATTACTAATGATTTGTAGTGTAGGGGAGCTGATGCACTTTAAATTTTTCGATGCTTAATGTTCTCACCTTAGCATGGCTTGACACCTTGGATAGTGAAGTGCCAGCTCATGTGTTGTCCTCGTCATTTGACAGAGGCACAAAATTTTGAAATCCGACTTCAATAACTCTCGTGTTGCTTCTAAGAGCGATATTTATGCACAGTCATCAATCAATTACAGTAAATAAAATAATTTTAAGCTCTGGTTGATAAGTTTTGGATCTGCAAGTAAACAGTTCGAATCTATCCGAAGTTAACATACTTAAACTTCAGAAATATGTCCTTTATATATAACCACACCATGTCGTCTAATTGGATTAAATTCTATATGTCGGAGTTTTGACGTTATGGAGAAGAAGCTACAAGAATTTTCATTACCATCTTTGAACAAAAGACAGTAAGAGAAAACTGTGCGGATGAGAATTCATCAGAAAAAAGAAGTGAGGCATTCACAAGTATCAACTTCTATCAGCTGGAGTTTTTCTCTTGAAAAATACTCTTTTGATAGAATAGAACGCACAATGTTTTTGATCACGCGCGTCAGTTGTAAGTTAGTCACTTTTTCCCAGACATTTCTAAAATGGTCTTTACTTAGTATCATGTAAGAAACGATTAAATAGCAGTCACTTTTTTTGGAAACTACTTGGTATTGATGGAGATATAATGAAAGGTATATTGTCTTTATATTAGTATGCTACTGAAGGAGGAGCTAATTTGTTTGATCCAACTACCTTGAATGTAAAGATGTACGTTAGAATAGTGATTCTAGCAATCGAAAACTCATTAATAGCTGATATTTATAAGGCTAAGGTGTTATTAAAATATATAACTATTGACCCTATATTATGCGTATAAAAAACTAAAGAAAGGATACAATATATCATGAGCATCTTTATCTATAAATCTGTCATTACTTGCACAAGAGTGAGACATTATTAAATGACAATTATACTTTCTCTTTCTCATTAGTAATACTATTGTTAATCCTACTTAATAGAAGCAGGAGACATGGATCATCAGATGTAATGTCATCCATAAGGACAGATCATCAATCCATAAAGATGACAGCAGACATCAGTATGATCGGATATATGCATATATTCAAGTGTGCTTTGAACAATTCAGTGAGAATATCACTGGCTATATTATCTTCTATAATCAACGAACTTTCTAATTTTCTGCATATATCTTTCGTTCAAAATGCTTAAATTTTCATCTCAGGTTCATGCATGTTCGTCTATAGATTATACAAACATTTTTTATTAACTTAGTATGATTTTTAATATGATTTTATTTTCCACATTAGTATGTTATTAGACTAAATCACTCATGCTTTACCAGTTTTTTTCTTATTATTAATTTTATTTTATTTTCTTCTTCTTTACTGATTTTTAAAAATATTAAATTTTGCTTTATATGACTAAAAATATTCACATTCCGAAAATAAATATATAGCTTATTCATAAACATTATGAAAATGAAAACTTACAAAAATATCAGTTTTTCAAAATACGTTTTAATTTTCAGAAAATTAATAAAAAGTAAAAAAAAAAGAAGTGAAAGTACTTCAATTAATGAAATACTTCAAGGGCATGGGCATATTCAAATTTTTCAAAAGAAATCCTTTTATTTTTATAAATGTATTAACTTACCAATATATTATGCTATTTGATGTATAGAAAACATAATCTTCTAAACATATGATCTATGCAGGTATTGCATCTGCATTAAAGATATAACGATATATGTAAATGATGTTTTCTGCATATAACATTTACTTAAATTTCTGTTTAATTTATAGTGATTTACAGATACCCTTACTTTCAGATCATGAATGAAGTTAATAAATTTCAAGTTAGAATAAGGATACTTGGATTTTTAAGAATATTTTTCTTGGCACATTTAACTAAAAATTTTCAAATGCCAATTTATGACACCGTTAAGAAACTCGTGAGCTCTTCTAAGACATAAAAGTCTTGATGGGGTCATTAACATAGAAAAAGTCCCCATTCTTGCTTTAGTTGATCAATGTGATCTTAAAATAAATTCAGGTATATACGAGACTGACTTAAAAGAAAGTCATCTATTTGCTTAATTAATGATGTATTGGTTTATAGTCGTGGTAAGCTGTATTCGTGGTACACAGTGTGTTACTGTATTAGTGTTTAATGTTTTTGTTTCTGTAACTAAACGGAAAAAATAATCCTTTAGCATATATATATATGTATACTAGCTGATACCCACCCGCTTCTCTGGGCAGACGATATTATTATATTTCGCAACCTATACGTAAAATATCAAGAAATTTTTCAATTTTTAAACGATATTGATAATCAAAATTTAAAATTTTAGGAAATTGATTGTTTTTAATAATGGTTATCTACCACTTTCAAAAATATGAGAAAAATAAAAAAAATTAGTAAAAAGTCATACCATATATATATATATAGATAGATATAGATATATATATATATATAACTCATTCCACCGTATACATGTTACACCTAATATTAAAAAAGATATAACCTTTTGTTAGAAGATTCATCATGTGCTTAACTTTCAAATGAAATACCCTCGCAATGACATCGTGTATATCATAAGATCTTTGTCCTAAATTTGCAGTACTGAAAAAAAAGTCGAGAAAGTCAGGACGTCCAAAGTATCTAACGTATGTCATAGCGTCTTGAGGTCGTTCATGCGTAGCGAGGTTCTCCAGTAAACGAAGATTGGCCTGCATGTGCGCTACTCTGTATGAAGTAACCATTTTAGTATTTTTCAAAATCCCGCTAAGTTTTTGGGCTAAACTATACTTTCACCAACCATGGGATTCCAAACTTATTCATTTACTATCGCTATATCTGTACGTTTCCTAATTTCGACATGCAAGAAATTTCACATAAAGAGCCTCTTTGCCAAAATCTTGCCAATTCTCCATCAGCGCTTCAATTTTAAATTATTTGGTATTTTTTAATTTCTCACGCGCAAATCTCACCAAGTAAACTTAATTGGTGACAATACACAGAATACATAGAAAAAAATATATATATTCCGTTTGGCGTTGGTCATATCATTTTTGGCCATAAAGACACCAAAATTTACATAACCGACGGATAAGAATAGATGAACGGATGAAAATTACCTTTTGGATAAGACTTCCGTAAAATCCGTTCTTAGTGAGCGTCTACATCGCAAATTGAGTAACTGTGCTAAATTTCAAGTCAATCGGTTGTATAGTCTTAGAGATTTCGTGATAAGTCAGTCAGTGGTATTTCGCTTATATATATATATATATATATACTGCATATATGATTCCAAATTACGTATTGAAAATAAAGAGACCGCTGTGTCTCGGCATGTTCAGTCTCTTAGTCCCTTCCATTCGCTGAAGCCACCAATCTATTCTTTAAAAAATGACTCCGTGTTTCCACTGGTGGCTAGAGAACACCTCTGCTGTGTAGGGTATTACTATAAAATTATTAATAATAATAATTTGTTAACCACACCTGTAAACATAAACTTTTTCTCAACAAAATGCTTTGAATTACATATTTCCTTCCTTGCATTTTAATTAGCAAGTTATAAACGTGAAGGTTATATGTTTACTAATCACTTTATTTATTATTTAAAACAATTGTGAACTGGAATTTTTGAATTGTAATTATATTTCGAAGTATTTAGTCGATTTCTATTAGAAAGGCATTCAGTTCCATAGATTTCCGTAAAAAATATAAATCTCCTATATGACATGAAACATCCCATATTAATTCGAATACATGATTATAAAAAGACTGGTATATAGTTAGAATAAAAATTAAACATAATGATGTCGTAATGATAGAACATGAATGAAAACAAATCTGCCAACTGACAAAAAGAATAACAAAAACTAGAAAAACGGTCTACTTCTCTTTCCATCTAAAAAAACATTGCTTACTATTTTCATAATTCGATGATAAAGTGATTCACCTACACCGAAAATGTTTATTTCTATATGATTGAAATTTTCAAAACAAATCATGTTAATAAAATTATGATATATATTTGTATTAATTTGAGTTTTAAATAAATTTAATCAAAGGCATATATATATATATATATTTCTCCTGTGTTTATATTACATGTATATAAAATGCATTATACTATTCAACATTCATTGATGAGAATCTTATTGATTAGCATATTTATACATTGATAATTATTTGACGAATATTGATAAATAAATATGAGGAAAACTTAACAATAATAATAAATTTTATTATTGAAATAATAATCACATTTTATGATTACTATTTTAATAAACCTATTTTTGAAATATAAAATAAGTTTTATAACATAGAAAAGATTTTTAATGCTGCAATGTTTTAATATCATTTTGCAAAATAGAAATTTCTTATTGTTGGATATTTCTAAATATAACTACTGACTTTAAAAATGCTGCACAAAGAAGGAGTGGCAAAAAAATGATGAAACTTGACAAACGGAGAAAGACAGCAACGAACAAAAAGTGATTTTTATTTCGAAAGGAAATGCATAATAACTACACAGTGAGAACAGCGTCGGCTCAGTAGGTTGTAGTACCACTGTAGACACAAAGCAGCACGTCTAAGTATAGATCAATGAAAATATTGAGGACGTCCTGAGAAATGGCTCTCCATTCCCGGACAACTATTTGCCTCAGTTCGTCTTCTGAACGCGGCAGTGGCAGGGTCTGCAAATGGTGGCCAATCACATCCCAAATGTGTTCATTTGGTTAGTTCAAGGTCCTTGATATAACGGTAGCCAAGGACCATGCAGAGTATGTTGGCTGATGCAAGCAGTATGCGGTCATGCTTTATCCGGCTGATAAAAGGCATTAGGAACCACTGAAGGTAGGGGAGTGTCACTGGTCACATCACATCATCCAAGTATCGCCGAGCTGTCATAGTCCACTGATTACGAACCAGAGGTGACCGGGAATCGTATGCAATTGTGCCTCAAACCACGATATGGCATTGACGTGCGATGGATCATTACACAATTACCGTAGAATTGGACCTGTCTCTACAACGTCGAATCACTCGAATTCGGCGGCTATCCTTGGAGAAATAGAAGCGAGACTTATTTGAGAATATGACCCAATGTCATTCAGTCGTCCACATCGCTCGAGGCCTTGCACCATTGCAGACGTTGGCGTTTCTGGTTTGGGGTCAACGGCAGTGTTCTTAACGGATGCCATGAGTTCAGGTAACTAGCTACCAATCGAAGAGAAGTGGTTCTGGTCAATATGGTAACATCCAGGGTGTCTTTGGAATGCTGCAAAATGGAGATAGAACTGTCCTTCGGGTCCGCCATCGCTTGTCGGCCGGATTCGTCGGTCCACGCGTGCTGACATCACTCTGGCTGCTCCGGTACCCCTCAAACTTTTCACATTTCTCTTTCCAGCCATTTTCACCACAACCGGTGCACTGTGGACGCGTCCAGGTGTGTGTCAATTGAGATTTGTTATATGGACCAGCCATCTTTTCTCAATTCGATCACCAAGCCCATCGTAAAATCGTCTATCTGCTGGAGCTGCCTCCGTTGACGACGGCCTGGCATTCTATGCTATTGCACGCGTCCTCTGAAACAAAATTTCTACGATAATTTCCCTAGCAGAAACAGCGGCATGAAAATTAAACATTCTGCAAGTTCCTTTCCTTATATCTTGTTCAGCGTGTGCTAGAGAGCTGCGCATTTCACATCATTGGCATAACGCGGTGAAATACTACCATGAAATTTGCATAATTTTCTGGCCACTCCTTCTTTGTGTTTCATTTTCAGTGTAATTCATATTAAGAAAAGAATTTACAATGGAAAAATTATGTTTAAGTAAAAAATATCGTATACATAATTTTTACCATTTATTTACTGTATCAAATAAAAAATGATTATGAATATGCATTTATTTATGGATGAAAAATATTCAAACAATGCGAAGTTTTTAAAATTAAATCTTAATATCTTTATATATAAAAAAGATAGCAGTTTTCCAGCTCATTATGTAAAATAAAAGTTCAACAAATCATTAGTAATATTGCATTTAACAATGGCAACTCATATTAGATTAATATTATTGAGGACACTTTTAAAAGCTATTAATTGAAATTATTCAAAAATCATCAATGTGGTATTGATATGTTTTTAATATTTAAATTATGACCAATGAAATCAATCATGAAACTTTTGAACTGTAGGTTCTTATTAATAAAGTGCAAAAGTAAAGCATTTCTACCATTAAATCGTTATATTCATGTTTAAATGTTTCTGCGATGTTTTTGATTTGTCACCTCATATTTACAACTTATAAAAATTAAATATTAAATGAAAAGGGAAAAGTGTTCCTTTGAAAACTTTTAAAGTCTATAATAAGGAACCTAAAATGACTTAATATGTTAAAAATACAGAAGCAGCATTTTTCACTTTAGAGTTAAAGATTTATTATACGAAGTATGATTCGGATATCAAAAATAAAGAACGTTAGAAAAAAATAATTTTTTTATTGTTCTAAAATTTCTCATTTATCAATATCCTAACACAATTAAACACGAGAATTTTCAAACACTCAAAAATTATGAAGAGTAAACTACTCTCGTTTCATTAAACTAGATAATTCTTTGGACCAAAAGCCCTTACCTTGATATGGCTGTCAACTTTTAAAAAATTACATTCTGCATAAAAATGCTTAAAACTTTATCTTAGCAACTGCTGCCATTATATGTTTTATCTTCTACTCTACATTTACTTTAATAACATCAATTTGAAATTGTAAGTTCTGAACTTAAATACTTACCATTTGAACGGAGCTTTATTATGATTTTTCAATGGGGTAGAGCGGTAAAAAAATAGGGCTCTCTTGTTAGCTTCCACAACTTTCATAGCAGCTAGACAAGATTGGTATCAATGCTCATTGTTCAAAGGAACCTGAAATATAATGCCAATGTAAGAATTAGTTTGTTTAACCAACATAGTTAACTAACTACTAAAACAGAATTATCTCATAATTGAAATCAATTTTTTTCATGCATCTGATTTTTCAGTTTAAAATTAGCCTATATTTCAGGTTTGTATAATTCTGCCTGTACTCTTCTGAAATACGGTGATGTCGAAAATGGGACATCCATTTTCAAAAATGGCCTGAGCGTCCCTTACGTTTCACGAGAAGAAATTTGCTACTCAATAATTTTCATTGTTTTTTCAACCACGCTATATATATTTCTTTTTCAATTCGAAAAACATACAAATTTTAAATTATATTATAAAAAAAAATTATTATGTTAAGTTAATAAATAAAAGTTAACCACCATGATTTAATTTCCTTTATGATGAGAATTACGTAAGTCCTTAAGGGAATCCCATTTTCGATTGATTAAAATTGGATTTAAATAATCGTATCCCGGACCATCATAGCCAAATAAATGCATATTACATCACAAAAATGCATTTAAAAACATAAATTCTATGTATAATAATAAAACATCAATTTTAAGTGAGCCGTATTAATTTGATTGGTAGTAACGAAATCATAATAGATGGGTTAAGGTTACGGTTAAGGATTTTTAAAAACCACCACGTAAAGAGTCTGCTACACTTTTAATCTGTCGTGGCTCACGGTTCTTACATTAGCTTGGTGAGGAAGCTAAGAAAGCTTTGGAAAACTCAGGTTTCATTCTCATAACTGACTATGATTCAAAAATTATGAAGTACGTTATCAATAATCATGGTATTGTATTTACTTGCGTCGTTACCAAGTAATTTTAAGTCAGAGAGTATGCCTCATCTTTCATTAACAACATTGAAAAGTCTTTCATTAAATAATTACTTTCAGAAAATAATTTATTTTTGAATAATACATAAAATATTTTGAGCTTCTATGTAGATTCTCATTTAATTTATTAATAATAAATTTTAAGCGCATTCTCGAAAATAAAAATAAGAAATAGAAATAACCCTTTAATGTGTTCAACCTTTCTAAAGAAATAGGTGCTGTGGTAAGAAAAGAATAACAGCATTGATCGATATGAATAAAAAATTAACTCCCTGAACAGAAACCGTAATCGTAATTTTCTTTGATGGCAAACAAAAAAGAACAAATGGAAACGTAATGAAAACACTTTACTTTCTCTAAGATGTACATGTGCGCAATAAAAACGCAAATTAATGAGCTTAATTTAATGAAATTCGAACGAGAGGGGTAGGGCTAATTGAGAAAAGCAGAAGAAACGCATTGATTTTTTTTTCTTAGGAAGAAAACCTCCAGTGCATCTGAAATTACACCAAGAGTTCTCGAGGCTGTTGTTAAAAAGTACTTTACGAAAGCAATTTTTTGATTCCACGGGATCGAAAGTTAGTATCGAATTCAGATGGAATTCTATTAAAACTATAATTTTGCCATTTTCATTATGTAGATAAAATTATCTGTTGTTGAATTTAATATTTTTGAGTAATTAACAATAAATATTTTGAAGCTTGTTACTCGATTCATGACATTAATTTTTAAATATTTTCGAAGGAATTAGAAAAAAAATATATGATTTTACTTTAGTGGATAATTTAGGTGAACAGAGGTCCTAAAATGCTTCAAATATTGCATATTTTGAATTTCGGCTATAAAAATAGAGGAAGGTTTGCTGATTTTGTATGTGTATCATGTATGAGAATTACATAAATAAAACATTTGAAAATTGAATATTAAAATTAGAAGCACACACTCATGCCACAACACATAAGAGGAAAGAAATTTACATTTGCGTTTATTTCTCAAAATGCTGTTCTTAAAAGTTCTTGAATACATTGTACTAATGTTTTACACATAATAAATTGAGGTTATTTCCTAATAATTTAACACTATTTTTTTCTAAAATGAACTTACTTATTTCCCTAAGTAAGTAATAAGAACTCACAAATTTTAAGTACTGCACAGTATTTGTAAAAAAAAAAGTATGAGATATTTAAAACAAAATCAAGAAATGCTAAATTTTACCAAATTTAAACTTTTTGAAATTATAATTCTGTTCAAAATATGTAATGTTGCGTTTATAGGTACTATACAATTTTTAAAGTTACAAATGCAGTAGATTTTATACAAAATCTATACCTCAAGGTAAATATATTATAAATATAAATTCCTCTTTGATTATTAATTTTTATAAATAATTATTTATGTATATAAATATGGTTTTTTTTCATAATAATATACAAAAAAATGCAGATATCTCAGAGTTAAAATATAGTTTCCATTGCATTTCATTTTAAAAAGTGAGAATCATTTAAACTTAGCATATATATATATATATAAAACAAGCTCATTTTTCCTTTGTTGAAGGCGAATCACATACCTTAATTTCATTAAAGAAGTATCAAATAATACTGCACAACAATAAAATTAATAATTATTATTATTAATGTGCAAAACAAGATATATGCATTTGGATTCAGAGTTCTTATAACAGATTCATAAGAATATCTATATTAAATCTATATTAATCTAAATTAGATAAATTTGAAAATATTATCTTAATTCTAATTTATATATATATATATATATATATATATATATATATGATGATGATGATGATATTGTTGATGATGTGGTATTGTTGTTGATGATGATGATGATACATTGTTGTGTTGATGATGTTGTGTGCATGTATATATACATGTATAACCTGCATGTAATAATATATACATGTAACTATACATGTATATATATACATATATTTAATACGTAAAGTCTCAGCTCTCCTCATATACATATAAACTGATAATATACATGTAACACATCGATCAATAACTTCCGAGTCTAACACATTGAAAACAACATTTTTTTTCCAATTTTTTTTTTGTCATCAACATAACACTTTTATTAATCGCTTTAGGGTGATACAATGTTCAACGCTTTTCGAAATCTTTTTTTCTAATTTTTTTCGCAAGAAATCTTTTGTTGTTAGTATAATAGCGATAAACAGCTTCTGAATCATCGACTCGTTGCTGTTTTGTTCCATCGCGAAAGCACATGCGCACCCACTTGGAAAAACCTTTTCACTTCACTTCAAAACCTTTTTCTGGCCGATCAGCTTAAAATTTTCACATCGTTTCAGCAAAATTAATGACCTAAAAGACCGGTTACTGGTTTACTACGAGCGCACTCTGGGTTAGTTTCGGGAGTTATTGATCGATGTGTTATATATATACATGTATATATATATATGTGTGTGTGTGTGTGCGTTGACAAAAGAATTATTTCCTCACAGGTCGTTGTTTTATTAATTCAAAATATGAACAGTAAGTACAACACACATAATAATTAAAATTCGATGTTTTTGGCCTTTTTTTCTGAATTTCAAGCAGAAATCGTCTTCAACTATCTGAAACATTTTGCTTAAAAAGAAATATCGTCTGAAGTTATCAGAAACTGTTATGTCATACACAAGAAAATCTCTTAGTTTCTATCGATGTCCTCGACAAAAAATTACGTGGACTGATTTTTTTTTTTTTTTTTTTTGGGGGGGGGGGGCTATTTAAACATATATATCATTTCATTTTAAGTCAGATTATTATGAGTTTGTATAAAATGTCCTTAGAAAGTGTAAACTTGAAGGTTGTACAAATTTTCTGACTTAAGAGAACTTAAAAATATTGGATCTATTTCTTCATTATGTATATGACTTTTGCTTTATTTATTTTGTGTCATAATGTGCGATGCCTTTTTTGTAAAGTTTTATACCTTTAGATTTTTCTTATTTATATATATAATCACATGCATATGGGTTTTTTCGTTATTTTAATACAGCTGATACTCAAGACACAGAAAATTTCCACTTTTTGTTTCACAAGATCAGTTTCTCATTATCAGGCTTTCAAAGTGAAACATATCTATTTAAAATGAGAACGATTTCTTCATCGCACTTAAATATGATTTTTTTTTTCAAAATCAAGAAAAGTCTTAAAGGCTATAGAATTTTTTTGGTAATATACAACAACGTCGTGTTCTTAAGAGATTAACCTTCAGGTTTTATCAAAGATAGCTAACAATTTCTTCATACGCCTAGCGGATATTAAATTAAAAAAGGTCCAAAATCACTCTTTCAAAATTGATGCCATACCTAATCCATGGTGCAACTCTTTGCGATAATACGAAAATAAATACCTGTTGCTTGGAATGGTTATTATACATATTTTAAAATGCTTTCATAATTATTATTTTTGAAAGAAATGATTTTTTGTTATTATTTATTATTAGCAATAATAAACTCATATTAGAGTTTTCGCAATATTGATTACCTTTCAGCTATATACACATACAAAAATTGTTAACTTTTAATAGATTTCTAATACCTAGTTCTCGGTGATTTGTTTGGGAAAATCCTAACCACATTTTTTAAAAAAAATTCATGTCTCGTGTTTTTCTCCATACGATTAATTTAATACAAGCAAGTTTTCATGCTGTATATTCTCCAAAGATAGCATTTTAAATTTACACTATAAATGGAAATTTTCAACTTGTGTTCACACAATATCCCCCTCCCATGAACACTTCGTGCAAAATACTCCCATGTTGCCAAGTTTGGGGACTTATTTGATGTGAATGTTACAATTCTTTTGAATAAATTACATAATTCTTTAATCGATTAATATACTGTCTTAATATTTTGTAATCTATGCTTTACCAGACTCCTAATGAATATTAAATGTGGGCCTACATTTCAACTTAATTTCGGACAGATTACTAGAGGATAAAGTTTGGTTTGTATTTCACTCCTTGCAATATCTCTTCATTTTTTCAAAACACTGAGAATCAATTCGATTTTCTTAAAAATGTATATTATCGTAATAGTAAGCATTCTGGTTTTTATGGAAATATATCCAAATAATACATGACTCTGAAAATTCTTACTTAACATTTTTTTAAAATAATATCCATTCTTCATTAAGAACATGTTCGGCAAAATTCCCAACTGTAATCGAAGACTGGGGTTTGTTTCTTGTTCACTCTTTATATTCAAATTACAGTACTTCCTCCATGATCCAGTACTTGATTTTTCCGGGCCCTGCTAACAATCTAGAGATTTTACATTGACAGAAAGTCATTGTTAGTCGCGATCAATGACTGCTGTATGATGAGAAATTCACTGTACTCTCAAATGCAGTAGAACTTCACGCATTCACTTCCTAATATGCATTATTTCATCAACGTAATTTTTATGTATGCAGTGCTTTGTTTCAAATAGTTATGAACATGACAAACATAAATATAAAACTATCTCTTGTGGGTACATACGAAACTTTGAAGTGACATAAAAATAGTTATACATTAGTTAATTTCTCTAAAAAATGTACATTTGTTTGAGTTATACTCGTAGATACAGAGGATAATCTTGTGGAAATTGATAATGTTCTGATAGCAGGCTGCGTATACTGTGTATGTGAGTGGCTGGCTGATAAAGAAGAGAAAACAATCAATTTCTGATGGCATAACACAGGATATGATATAAACGGAAGAGTTTGAAGAGGAAAGCGGGAGAGAAGTGACGACACCTGTCATGCAATACTTTACAACGCTACCATTGATTCATTTGCCACATCCATTTAGTAATAATAGAAACTGATGTCTCTGCAAATTTTCATTTCATTTGGAACATTCCGATTGCCTTCGAGCTTTATTTTCTACTTCCATTAATTGAGGAAAGAAACTAATATCTCCGTGAGTTTTCGTTTCTTTTGCTACATTCAGATTGCCATCGAGATTCAATTGCTACATCCATAATGTTTCTGAAAAAAAATTGTTTCCAAGAGGGGCCTTCTAGTGTTGAAGCGACTTCAAAAACAAGTGCTGAAAATGTCGATTAACCCTAGCACGACTATCATGTATACCTACCAGTTTGAAATGTACCTCCTACTCAAAATGAGACAAAGATGCTTCACATATATCGGATTACTATTATACAAAAATAGTACAAAGGTATGTTCTTGACTTGCAGGATTCAAAATGGCTCTTTAAATACAAATGTGGTATCTGTTGATAGTTAGATTTGCAAGAACTTTAGATGTGTTTAGTGCTTGTGCAGACTAGTTTATAATCGAGAATTACACCTTCGATATGGGAACCTAATTTGAAATAGCTTGTTATTGCAAAATATCTGGTATATGGAAAGGAAAGTTTTGAGACACGTCTGTGTATGAATTGGTGAGGTTATTACTTTGTATTCAGCAAAAAAAGAAATGAGGATGCATACTAATGATGATGTGTGACTCTGAACACAAACTTCCTCTACTATGAATTTCGGCTAAATAAAAAGCTAATTTAATTGACAAAAAATTATTATGAGTATAAAGTATGTATATGAAAATATAAATACAAGTATGAAACGATTATATATATATATATATATATATATATATATATATATATATATATATTTTATAAATACTGAAAATTTAAGAAAAGAATAATTTAAAATAATTAAAAGACAAAAACCAGAAAGAAATGTCATACAATGAAAGAGAAAGCTAAAAGAAAATATGGTGAGCAAGTCAAAAAGCAATATCGGTTACGATCTGGGGATTAAACTAGTTTAATAAATTCCCCTATTGGACTTGAAGGTGAAGTTCAGGGTCAAAAATCCAAATTGACTAAAAAAGTTCATGATTAAAAGATGACAAACAAATTAGCGAAAATTACAAAATAAAATCTATAATATTCTGTGATGAATTAGAAATCCAAATTACAAAATAGTTCAATGATTAAAAATCAAAATTTCAACGATAAAATTTACAAAATAAAATCTATCATTACTAAAAGAATTATCAACAGATCAGAAATATAAAATTATCTTACAAAAATTCAAAGAAATGAAGAATTCAAATATGCTGAGTAGTAAGACGGAATTGCTTTCAGTCAGAGTAACCTCACATACTCAAAATGAAAAATATAACACATCTCACCATATAAATTGAAAAAGATTTAAATCATTGGTTTGATTGGTAATAAAAGATGATGCAAACATTGGTTGGTAATAAGTTGTATGGAAAAGGGTATAACGGTCCAGAGTGAGTAAAAATGTAATGCTGTAAAATAAATAAATAGAGTCTTCACGACCACCTAACAAGCCGACTTTGTGGACCTATTGTTGTGTGGGTGGATTTGAAATTGATCACGATTCGACAAAGATGTTTTATGCTATTTGTGATGTATAAGTATTCAAGAAATTTATTGATAATCATGAGTCAAACAGTTGTTGAAGAATTTTTAATGTTATTAGAATTTGTCTATTTTACATGTAGTGGATTTGAATTTGAATGGCTAATATAAAAGCCCAATAAAATATTCCTATAAAATGGATCACAGTAGATTACTGTTTCAAAAGGTATTTTTATTACATTGAAGGTGCAATCTCTCTTTTATCAAAAATATTACTAATAAGTCTATTGTCACTATTTGCACGAGGATCTAAAAATTCTACTGTATTTGAATTAAGATTTTGTAATAAATATCTAGATTCAGTCTATATATATATATATATATATATATATATATATAATAATAATTGTGTGTGTATAAGTATATGTTGAGCTTATTGAAGACATTGTTTATAATTGTATTTGTATGTATTTTTAATAATTATAACTTGATAAGAGCTTACTCAATTTGATTGGTGACTTATTCAAAAGGGTGGTCTAGTACATGAGGGCTGTTGCCTTTGGGACATTCATGAATTTTGGACTTTCGTTTCAAAAACAAATCCACCACACAGGATTACAAAGTCAGCTAGTTAGTCTAGTTGTGAAGATATTTTTACACATTTCTGTATTTTTACACATTTACACATATATTTCACTCAATTGAATTTTAAATAATTATAACAAATAAAATATGATTTATGTATCATTCAATATGATTTCTGGTCATGATTGGTTTATTGTGGATTTTTATTAAATATTCTATATGAAACTTTTATACTCGTTAAGTACTATTGACTTCCAAATTTATCTGGCAGCAGTGTATGGTGGTGGACATTATCCTTAAAAGTTACTTAAACTATGCACTCAGATTCATGATCACTTCGTCCATATGATCTTTTGAATCTTTGCCTACAACTGTGAAAATTTGAATTGAATTTTCTGAAAAGCAATGATTCGGGTAGTAGTTTTAAAGTTTTTAACTGAAATATTTAATTATAATGTTTTATTGTTTCGAAAAATCTTAAATTTTCAATTGAATGATTTTAATTGATATTTTTAATTGGATAATTTTAATGATAAATTTAATCGGATATTTTAAATGCATAAGTTTTAATTGGATATTTTTGTTTTGTTTTTGAAAATAATTAGTAATTGAGATATCTCACCATTCACACTTTTTGTTTATTGTTTCTTTTTTTTAAATTACAATTTGAATTTTGGAGTATCTAATTTACTGACAAGATGCATCGGGGGGGAGGTTATACCATAGAAACAGTTTAACCCACAATCAGTCCCAGTCTGAATATGCATGTTTTGTTTTGTTGGGTATTCAATTATTCGATTTATTCTTGATTCGTTTTAAATTTGATTCAATTTTTATTCATCTCTTAGTTTCAATTTGATTCGGTTTTAACTTTTTTTACTTAGTTCTGTAAATGTTTTTTTTTTTTTGTTGATTTTAGATTTTAAATTGTTCTCTTACTTTTTTATGTTTTAATGATAAATCATTGCTTTATCTTATATATATATATATATACAGTAATCTTCCGATATCTTACTATAGAACCGCCGGATCGGCGGATATCAAATAACTGAAAATGACACACTAACGCATATACCTGCTGTGTAATTTTTTTTGCTTCTAATACATTGACGATAAAGTCAAAGTACGAAATAATCAACACTACAGGATTGTACTGATTGTAGTAACAATCTGCATCATTCCATTGAGGTAGGAGATATAATAATTTTCTATGGCTTTTCAGCCTGTGTTAAAATACCGGATTTCTGCCCAAATGCAATGGCGAAGTGTCTGCTACAGAGGAGGTACTGTAGTAATTAAATGATAATACTCATATAAATATGAAATATAAGGCTATATAAATGGTTTAATAAAGTACGGAAATAAGCAATGTGTATAAACATATTTCATATAAACTCTGAGAATATTGACAAAAGGCGTTCATCTTGCATAATTTCATTTGTTTTGTGTAGTAGCAAAAAGCCCTCCGACACTGGAGATGCTCGAAAGTCATTGTGGTGTATCTTGATTCGTTGCACTTTTCACTTTGACTTAGTGTTGTGGCTAACTATCTTGTACATTTTCAAGTGTGCCAGACTCAG
Source organism: Nephila pilipes (assembly GCA_019974015.1). Classification (NCBI taxonomy): domain Eukaryota; kingdom Metazoa; phylum Arthropoda; class Arachnida; order Araneae; family Nephilidae; genus Nephila; species Nephila pilipes. Next base: position 187,052 of record BMAW01114022.1, read on the forward strand.
CCTAAGAGCAACTAATTTCTGCATGCGCACAGTTCTGCAGTTACAAGTATTCACGTTGCCATCTGTGTTAGTATTTATATCCGTGAGTATCAGACGAACGCAACAACACACAGGGAAAAGGAGCTCTTGCCTTTTCTCGGATTCGTATTCTGTTCTTGATCCGTTGCTGCGCTGATTCCTCTCTATTGCTCCTCTTCTCTCCATCGACGGCCCATATCGCCGAAATTAAACTGGATCTCGAAAGAGGGTTTTATCTGTTGATCGAATTTTGCTTGCAGTAGTCTAGAGGAGGTTCGGCAGTTATTCTTCATTACTATGTTCCAGTTTAGCAACATACAATGGATGTATCAATGAAAAGGTACGAAACGTCATTACAACGAAACCATTAACATTTTTAACTGTTCCTCATGGGAGAACGAATCAGGAACGAGTAGAATATCTAGATTCAAATAATGTCCCGGATTGTCGGAGCATGTGCAGAAAAACAGATACTCTTATAAAGACAACAGTACAATTGGAGCAGAACAGTGGTGTGAGAACGTTCACATTTGCAAAATTTGACATTTGAGGAGACAGCGTTATTCGATTTCTGTCCGAGGAAGGTGCTAAACCAGCCTTATTCATCGCTGGATGCCTGATACCGCACTCTACACACGTCTCCAGGGTCACACCGCGAACTGGCCTGGTTCCTGGGAGCGTCATCCCCCTACAGCCCGGACATATCGCCCCTGCAATTTCGTCTTGTGCATTGAAAATCTGAAAAGGGCACTTCAACTCGGACGGCTGGCGACGCTGTGAAGGACTGGGTCTCGTCTTGGCCACAGGAATTATAGACAAGGAATCCATCAGTTCGTTAATCAATGGGATCACAGTGCTCAGGCCTGTGGTGTATACTTCTAAATAAAGTCTTATTTTTACCTCAGTGTCGCTTCAAGCCTCTTCTTTTGAACACCCTTTGTAACTTTATTATTGAAACTGTATCTATCCAGTTTTCTTTAATTTTTGTTCCATTTCGAATCAAACTTCATTTTTTTTCATCTGAAAGAATGATATGCTTAACAATGCTATTTTAAAGGACAAATAAATGAGGTTTTAGATACATTAAATTTTTCCTGGTTCATTCACTTTCTAACCTGAGTTGGTTGGAATGTGATATATTCACGACTATAATTCCCCTTAAGATAGCCGGCCCCAGCTGTACGCACCATTCTCGCCTGCCTGAAATGGTTAAAATGAAAAAAAAAAAACAGAAGGAAGAAAATTATTTTTTGTAGAAATAATGCTGATATCTATACATAAAAGTGCATTTTTTAACTGTAGATTTTCGAATGTTTGCTACATTTTGCGTGTTTTAAATTTTATTCCATAATGCATAGCTTTTACTTATATCCATTATTACAAGCGATTTTCAAGTAATTCAGGTGGTTTCGCTAATCGGATGCTGGGCTGTGCTTTGATATTCGCCGGATTATAAAAGAAAATATTGTATTTATTTTTTTATCTCGATAGTCACTAAAATGTAGTAATTTAGTATTTGAGTTCAAATTTGCAACAGGTCAATTAAAAGGTCCCGCATACACAAGATGGTGCTAGAATTAAATTCATTGTTTTCAAGTTGTCTAACCTCAAAGATGCGTGATAAATTTGACAGCTGTCGGATCATTAGTTTGAATTATAGCATTTGAGTGAAGCAACTTTGTTATTGCTGAAAAATGATAAAAAGAATTTCGCGTGTTGATAAAATATTGTCTTTTGAAGGAAAAATACAGTTGAAAACTTGGCTTGATGCCGAGTTTCCGGACACTGCCCAGGAAAATCAACCATCAAGGATTGGCATGCTAGTTTGACGTGGTGAAATGAGCACCGAGACGGTGCAGAACGCAGTGGTCGCCCAAAAGAGGTTGTTACCGACGAAAAATTAAAAAATCCACGAAAATGATTTGAATGACCGTAAATTGAAATTGAATGAAACAGACCTACTCTTAAAGATATCAACTGAACGTTACATCATCATTCAGAATATTTGGTATGAAGAAAGCTCTGTCCAAAGTGGGTGCGCGGAGCTCATTTTGACCAAAACAACGACTGAGTCGATGGATGGCACGGTGTTTGAAGACTGATGAAGCTAATAAACTCGAGAGTTTTGCGTCGATATGTGACAATGGAGACTTATGGCTCCATAATTCACTCCAGGAAATCAGGCTCTCCATTCGACAGTCGTCCGATGGACTAGACTACACGATGAACCCGCTCCAGAGCGGGAAAACGATACAGTCGGCTGGCAAGTTATGCGCTGTATTTTGGGATGCACCAAGAATAATTTCATTGACTCTCTGTAGAAAAAAGGAAGAACCATCACCAGCGACTATTACAAGCGTTATTGGACCGTTTGAAGGACGAAATCGCCAGCAACGGCCGCATTTGAAAAAAAGTGCTGCTTCACCAAGACACTGCGTTCAATCAAGTCAGGAAAACGTGGAAAAAACACTACTGAATTGCGTGCTTCCCATCACCGTATTCTCCAGATCGTCGGCCCCAGCGACTATTCCTGTTCTCAGATCTCAAGAATGCTCGTCTGGAGAATTTCGATCTGAATGAGCAGGATTGATCGCGAACTTGAGAGTCTGTTTTGAAGCAATGGACAAATCAAATATACAAAAATGGTACCGAAAAGTTGGAGGGTGCTATAATGTATCACTTTGAAGGATTCCTGTTGAAATAAAAAAACTAATTTTGCCAAAAAATGTGTTTTACTATGGTAGGCCGAGGTACTTTCAATTGACCTGTTAAAGAGCAATACGTAA
>BMAW01114022.1:195358-227135 GCA_019974015.1 Nephila pilipes
CATTAAAGAGTTTTAGTTGACATAATATATAACTACTACTTTATCCCAAGAGTGAATATTTTTAAAGATAGGGGAAAAAATAATAATTCATATAAATGATGCAACCAGATTAATAAATTAAAATACTTATCTAAGTTGTGTAGTTCTTAACAAATATATGAAAATAAGCTTCCTAAATTATGAAACTTAGAATATATATTACTAATTAAGCTATTACCATTCAAACTAAATGTAATAAGTCTCAGTGTACCGTACTTTTAACTAAGCGACCAATTTATTACTTACTCATTCGTTATATAGACTTTCGAAGTTCATCATATAATTAGTTACTTCTGTATACAAATAAATGCTTACTAAAGTATTATAATTAATTATTTTCAGATAGTTTTTTCTTAGGTTCTAAATTTTATCCTTGTAGCACAGACAATTGTAGTTCGGCTTATAATTAGTTAACCCTACATTGATTTAATGTTTACCAAAGTTATAAATAGTTATTTTTTGTCGGCCTTTTCCTAGGTTCCAAATTTTATCTCCCTTTTGTTCCTTTCGCTACGTAATTCGAAGTTCACCTTATAAAAAGTTATTTCTGTATAGATATAAATGCTTATGAAAGTGTTATAATTAATTATTCTCAGATTGCCTATTTTCTTGGTTTTGGAATTTATTTTTCTTTTAATAACACGTAATTGATTGAATCCTATTTAGATAAAATCAACGAGTGAAAAAGCGCATAACATGCAACCTGGGAATTTTCTTCTGGATATCCCTTTCTGAGTCGAGGATTCGAAAGGAAGGAAAATACATTCTCTTAATATTGTGCACTCGTCAAATATATTTTTAAAGAATAAATCCAGTCAAAAGAAGGAAAAGCATTGCTAACATCAAAAGGTAAAAAGTAGTGACGTAAAAATCCTTCCTCTGAATTTTAATTTATTAATACAATCTATTTTTAAAATTTCATTCAATATAAAAAGAATTGTCTATTTCGAATAGCAAAGTTCAGTGCATTTTATAAGTATATATAGAAAAAGAGACAAGTAATCAGAACATTAAAAAGTGGAAAAATATTTCGAACATATATTAGAAAGTTTTAAAAATTTAAATATCATCGTACCATTTCATCTTGTTTATTATACGAGAGATTCATTAAAATGATTAGGTCAACATGTCTTATTTTTTGCTTGAACATAATATACTTAACAGCTAAATAATTTTTAAAATTAGAGAGAGGAGTCTTAAGGTAATTTTTTCAGAATAAAATTTCCCATAGAAAGTATAATTGTTAATGCATTACGCCTGGCCCATCACAACTAGAGATCATTTCTCTGGTAATCATGTTTCATCTTGTATTGGGCGATGTTTCCTCACAACTACTCAATAAAGGAGAAAACTAAAGCTCGCAATACATATGGAATATATATCTTATGTTTGGGAAATATAAGAGTAAAAAAAAAATTGTTAAGAGGCCTATTTTACTTAAAAGAACATGTAATGGAAATACAGTTAATTCGTTCAGTTATCTATTTTCTTATCATCAGTTTCAAAATGAAAAAATAATAAATGTTTCAATATTCGATATCTTTTTGAAAAAAGAAAGGTTATTGATAATAATAGCAATTAATGTAAGAAAAAAGCATATTAAATTAGAGCGCATATAATTAGATTATTAATAACCCATGAAACAAGAAATACTATTTAAAAATAATTCAATAAAAAAATTGTACTAAGCAATGTGCTACGAAAAATAGATTCTGGCACCAACAGAGCTAAATTTTAAATAATTATTAAATTATTCATTTATATATTAGAAATAAAGCAAACTACAAAATAGACAGTTATGGTCTTTTTAGATATTAAAATTAAAACAAACGATGAATAATTAAGTTGAATAAATGTAAATTAAATTTAATTATTGTTACCATAAGAAGAACTAATTTTTGTATATGTTTTATTTCAAGCTAACAAAAATTCCGGACAAATTTATTATGACATGTTTTTGAAATTTTTAAAGCATGCATCAAATCTATACGCACAAACAACTACAGTAAAATGTTTGTTGCATATTTTCGAGAATTAAGCTCATTACTAGTTAAAGTAGGCACCAAACTGAAACGCAAAAACTTATACTATAAAATCTTGAAAAATATTCGGAAAGCCATTTTGTCATTGATTAAAACAATAGCCTTTTTGATGACTAATAACCTAAAGCCGCAATAAAAGTTTTGAAAAATATCGAAGGCTGCATTTTAAAATTATTTGGTTTTAAAATGTGCTGTAATTTCATGGCCAAATAGTTTGTTCATAGAGAATAACTTTCAATAGAAAAAGCTCTTAAATTGCATAATGCTTTTTCACATCCTTGCCCATATTTGTATTCATCGATTTTTTTTGGCGACTAAAGAGGGTCTGATCACAGTAATTTTTTTTTTTTTTTCTATTTTTTTTTCTTTTTTTTTTATATATATTTAAACGCGTAGAATGCAGCTCATTTTTAAATTCCTACTATTAGTTCACACTCTCCCTATACATATCTTGTTCAAATTTTCAATCGTTAATAAAATACTTCTTATTCATCTACTCAAGTTCAAATACATTTTTTAAACTTGTAGTGGATAGCACTTGATGTAAATATATTTTTTTCAAATATTAATTTATTTTAATTGGTGAAAATGCAGTTTAGCCCAATCACTTGGCACGATTTCAAAATCGTCCTATGATTTTTATTAACCTTAAGTCTGCGTAGAAGCGGAACAGGTAGACATATTTGGCAAAATGCTCTGCCAAATAATTCCGTCGCAAAGGTGGTAGGGCTAAACTGCATTTCAATCATTTAATTTACCGGTCGAATTATGAACAAGCCACGCTCTACAATGACATTTGTCTCTGTATAGGCAAGTAGATGTCGGTGTAGAAGCTTTTATGCTCAGATCGAACTTACTAGAGCATAAAATTTTTTTATTTGATTTTCAAATAATTAATATGGGAGAAAAAAATTTCTCTTATATAAAATGTTTAGCAGGTTATAAATTTAGGAATAAATACCACCAGAGACGAAGCATGTAGATCTCTGGAAAAAAATTTCTTATGCTACTTAATATTATGATTCTGTCATATTTATATTAATTGCAATTCTTTAATAAAAAGTAACTAAAATAAAAAAAAAATTTGTTTACCTAGATAGGAATTGACTTTAAAGGGTTTTTTGTTTTTTTTTTTTTTTTTTTGTTTTTTATACTTGTTATGCAATAGAAAAGAATCAAAGAGTCAAGGAGTCTGTTTTTATAATCTACAAAAATAATACAATTTTACAGATTTTACATCATATCAAGCACTTGCGCAGTATTAGCAAATAAATGAATAATTATTTGCAGTTAATGCTCTTCAATACATTTTTCATATTTTCAATTTATTATATATTGAAAAAATAAGCTACAATTCTAACTTCCCAGATACTTAAAAATATTTTAATATTATCCTTCAGTTTTCTTTAATATTAGCTGGAAGTTAGTTAGTCAAAGTTTTTTCTTTGACGAGATTTATTTTTACCGGAAATAACTTAATAATTTTCCTTTCATAAGAAAAATCAATTAAATTTTCCGAAGCAGCTTGTTAATTACGGAATTTCAAAACCCGATCATTCCAAAATGTTCCTCAATACATCCTGAGAACTAATACATGATGTAAGTTTTATTTTTCTTTTTAAATTTTGGAACTATTAATTGATTACTATAATGTAATAAAATTCCTACGAAGTTTAATCGGGCTACAAGAGTGATTTAAAAAGTACCCACTTTAATAATGGGAAATAGAGTATAGTAACGGCTCACTATAGCCACTGAGTCCGTTGACAATTTTTCTCTATAACTTTTCTAGTCGATAAGAACCATCATTACACCATTTTTGGAGGAGATTCACCGCAAGCAACCCATTGTTTCGACGGTTTCTTTGTTTCAATGCATAATGATCAACTACAATCTACTGTGACAGAGCGACACAAAATAAAGACGCCAAATCGGTATCAATTTGATTTTGCAGAAAATGACATTCAAATCAAAACTAATTTATGAATGAGTGAGAAATTTGTTATGGTTCTGTTTAATAAATGGTAGTATGCAGTGGTAACACAAATTTGCCTTAGTAATATGCCCCTGTCTTCCAAAACTAGTACTTTTTTTACCACAACCATAAACTTAATATTCTGATTATACCTTTGAAAAAAATAGTCATAAATATTCTCAAACAAATTACTTTTTAAACATTAATCTCGTTGGTATTATAAATGTCAAAAAAACATTTTTTTTTTTTCTTAATTCTTTGAAATAAATTATTAGGTCAGTTTCACTAAGCTCCAACCAGAACATAAGAGCTTTTTTTCAATTCTTTATTTTATCAATTGTTTTAGATTTATTTAACCAGTAAAAAAGTATAATTATTTGGCAGATTTTATTTACTTAAATTTTAGTAAACAATGAGTTATTTTGACGGTAAACTGAAATAATATTAAATTTGAAAATATTTTTTGCGCAATTTTATTCATTCTCTTGTTCATTTTTTATTGAAAAACCCTAATATTGAATTTAAAAAAAATATTTATTTATGTAAGAGGCATTGAGCGCCGAAATGGAAATCGTTAGACTTCATTTTGCTCAGAATACGTATGACACCTATGTAAGAGGCTGTTGGGATTTCACTTGATACTAGTTACGGCGAGGGGTCGTTTTGATTCAGTAAATGGAAATCGGTAAGTAGTAGTGTAATAGTCATTAGTGTAATAGTACTTTATTTTTTTATATATATAAGTTGTATACGGACAATATTTACACATATAATTCCAAAATATACATAGAAAATAAAGGAACAGATTGTCATTACATATCACTCTTAGGGTCCACACCCTTCACTGAAGCATTCCTTCTTGTTTCGCTTGGGTGCTAGAGAATGCCTCTGTTGCTTTGCACAGCAAGTATTCATTTAATACAACAAGAAAGATCACATTTATGATATATATATATATATATATATATATATATATATAAGCCCTTCTAAAGATTATTGAACAAGGAACTGAAAGTTTCAATTAATACAATTGCATAATTTTGACATTAATTGAAATTGTGTTTAGGAAGTAATTCAGCTTTTTTTAAACAATATTTCCGATGTTAAATTTTTACAATATTGTACTGTAATTAATATTGTTATAAAAACTATAAGCAGTAAAATAACTTAAATGATTAAGAAAATTTTAACATAAATTAGTTTAAATAAACTTTAATAAATCCTGTGAATTCATGTAATTAATACAACTTAATATGAAATTTCTTAACCGAAGTGAAAAGTGCTTTATGATTTTTATGTAAGCCTTTTCAAATTTACAATATGGAATTTAATTTTTAAGTAAGTAGGAAAGTAGTAGTAAGAAGGAAAAGGTTTATCAATATATATATCCAATTCTCCTATTCTTTTGGACATTGTCAAACATATTTTTATTTTTAAATTACTGATCAAGCAATGTATACATATCTCATAATCAATCATAAATATAAAATACGTTTTTACCACCAAAGTCTAATTTCGTCTTTTTCCTTTAACTGTTTTAAATTTAAATTAAATAAATTAAAAAAGTGTACGAAATATATATTTATAAGAATAATTTATTCTTTACCGAGAATTATTTCAGTGTAAATATAACAACTTTTATGTTATTTCTAATTTATTTTATAAATCATAGTAGAATACTAATGAAAAAATATTCAGAAATATGAAAAATTCCAATAAAGTGAAATTTTTCTAAATCTTTTTTGAATGTTTTTAAAATAGCTCATTTTTTCTATCATTTTCCGAAAGAATTTCGATGCATTAATCTTTTTCAACGGATGTAAATACAACACAGAAAACAAAAAAAGTGCGTTAAAGTTTTTTCGGGACGGTGTTAGAGTAAATAGTTCTAACAATGTCATTTAAAACGCCAGCTTTTAAATTGTATCTGAAATGTAACTTTTCGACAGCGTCGAACAATTGAAAAATTAGCATAGACAATCGTAATAAAATTCTACGTAAGAAATAAGTTTTATTTCCTTTGGGGACGCAAGAAAAACATCAGCGACGCCAAAGGAAATATCAAGAGCGTCAGTTAATGCTTCCAGAGCTGTATGCAATTAGAAAGAAAACTTTATAAATAGGCATTTACAATATAAATCCTCGGTCTCCCCAGCGTTTCAGGAACCAATTTAATATTCCCTTTCTCTTTTCCCTATTTCCCATTAAAAAAAGGAGAAAGGGAACAAAAACAGGGGAGAAAAAAAGATAAGACAATCCGATAAATTCTGGTAAGATTTCCAGCCAATTGTTTCTGCTGTTGGATCAAAAGCGTCGACTAAATACTTAGGAATACTGGCATAAAATAAAAGAGAAAGAGAGAATAAAAAAAGAATAATATCACAAAAATTCCCTAAGGATCGGAAAGTGAGTGGGTAGAAAATTAGCCATTGGTAGCGAAAATTGAAAACAAAGAGAAATGGGGGAGAAAAGATAGGGATTTTTTTCTTTTTTTACTCGTATAAAGCGAGTTCATTTTTTTTCACTGTCCCCTTTCGTTTTTTGAAAGCTGGCATCCGTCATTAAAGTAGACACTTTTGTTTTTCCCATTTTTCCTGAATCCTGATTTCGGGAGAAGGGAAATTCCTCTTTTCGTAATTGAAAAGAAGTCAGTGAAATCTCGAAAATTCTCGTTTTAATGAGATTTTAAGTCGGATTCCCTACGATTTGAATTTATTCCGACGGATTTCTACTCATTATCTGAATGAGAGTTGTGCAGGAAACTCTAGAGAATACTTCAAATTTGTGTATTTCTTCATGAAAATGCTAGCTTTTACAGAAAAGGATGGATATATATTTGAGAAGTTTCCAAAAAGTATTAAAAAGCCTTGCAGCGTTATCGCAGACGCGTAATGTTTTTGAACATTTATTTAACTTTTTTTATTTCACATTTATTTTAGTAGAGTCGCTAAAAAATTTTTAATCTAATTAATGAGATATATCGCTGAAGCGTTTTTCGAACAAAACGAATGGTAATTCTAGAAAGGAAAAAAGCACTTATAAATTATAACCAACTATTTCGTTTCTTTTAACGAGAAATACTTCAGTTAAAAGAAGATGGCGATATTTTCAATTTTAAAAAATCTTGGAAACGATGTTTTAACACATATTTTTTCGAAATTTCGCACAATAAATCAGTCGTTTTATTTTAAGTTCCGCTTTGTAGATAAAATAATTATTTCCTTGAACGTAAGGAAATATTTTAAAATATTAATGAATAAACCCAACCAAATAATTTGAATTGGAAAAGTCAAAGTGATAAATTTATCGTATTTAGACGTCAAAAAAAATTTAAACATATAAAAATGAATCATTATGTAAAAAGAGATAATTTTTTTTCAAAATAATTGATTAAAGATCATGGTGCTCAAAAATTCAGGAAATACATCCAGCCATATACTTTATTTTTTGCTTAAAATAATATATAAGTAGTTGTTCTTTCTGTTATTATTGACAAGCATAGAAATTATTATAAAATATTGATGAGATTATGTTAAGCCATTAACAAGACATGAGACGCAAAAAAGGAATAATTATTTCCCAATTATTTTATGGTTATTACACTTGATTATGACCTACAATCAAGTAATTCTTACACGAATATTATGTTACAGGATAATAATAACATGTGTTCGATAAACATGTCCCCTAAATGTTTTTCAATTTGTAAAATTTTATTGTAATTCATTCAATTATCAATCCGACGTTTATGTAACTGCGAGAATATGTTTATACTTTGCATTCACCAAATTTGTATCAAAGAGATCATTTTTACTTTAAATTTAATATTATTCTCAATAAGAAAATTCAAAATTAAAAAAAAGAGAGAACATTCTGAAAATATGCAGTTATAGATATATATCTACATACGAGTTCCGGCTATTAAATAACGAGAGTGATGCTGTAAAATATTTTGTTTTAATGTCACACATATTTACTTATTATCACCTTCAATGAACACACCTCTTTTCTATTCCTACAATACTCCATACGTATTTCCCATTGTTCGAAACAGTGCTGATAGAATTCTTCTGTCAGCTGCTTCAGGACGCATGCCGCTTTTTCTCTTAAACGGCTTCAATGGACTCAAGCCTCGTTTCTTTTAATGCAGATTTCCGGCTTAGGAAACAGATAGAAGTCACATGGCGCAAGATCCGACAAATAAGGCTGAAGGTCTAACGCTGGAATGTTGTATTTAGCTAGAAACTTCTTGATAGACAATTTCGAATGAGACGCGGCATTGTCTTGGCGGTAAAATTTGCCTTTCGGATTCTCAGTCAATGCCTACAGTTTCAGCAATTGCACGAATGCTTAACCGACTGTCAGATCGATCAAGATTACTGATTTTTTTTTTCGATGTTATCATCTGTTTTTGACGTGGGAGGGCAACACGGACATTAATCATCTTCAACGTTATCTCAATCCTCGTGAAAACGCTTAAGCCACTCAAAAATACGTGCATGCGATATACAATTATAACAATATATTTCTTTCACTGAATATAAGTTTCAGTAGCAAGTTTTCCAAGTTTCGAGTGAAATTTCACAACAATTCGTTGCTCCCGGATCATTTTTCCGACGAAACAAAAAAAAATAGCTCTAATGCGAACAAAGGCTACGGGTATACGGATTTGCTTACAGAAACGAGAGGCAAAGCATTCGAAAGGGAAGGCTTCGCGCTAAACAGCCGTCGGTCACTGGTGTTTATCGCATGCGTACTTCTGTAACAACTTCATTCTCGTTATTTATTAGCCACACTTCATATCAGGTGAATTGATACAAAAAGAGACTACTTTATATATATTGAACATTCAATTCCACTTAAAACGCAATAATCCCCATTGTGCAACAGGAATACTGGGGAAGAGTGATCACTACCAGGTTTTCACAAAATTGATGTGATTGACGAATTCTTCAGCTGTAGGAGCACAAAGCAATTATGTGGTCAGTATCTAGTTATACGATTACATTCTTTATACTAAGCGCTTTTTTCAAATTTACAAACTATTCTCTTATGAGTAAAGTTTTCCAGATAGGTTTTTCTATTCACATGACACTTACAGTTTTATAATTAGAAAAGGGATAACATTCTAAAAATAAGACAAATTAATGTAAGATAGTCAATTCATCAAAATTGGTCAAATCTATCCGTAGTGCGCAAAAAATACAACACCACTAACAAAAATGTCATAATACAAAACGCAAAGAACATAAAAATTAGCAATGCTTATTTGCATCTTACTCATTCTAATACCATGTCTCCTCTCTGCAAGGGAGATTCCCGGGTGCAAGACTGAGTCTTGAATTTGGAACAGGGGAGACATTTAATTAGGGTTTAATTAACTAGCTTATCTAATGAGAACTTAGATAACTAACACTCATTATATTCTTCTCTACAAGTTCGATACCCATTCCGGGGTGGAAGTATAGTCAGTCTTGTCCTAGCATTTTGTACGGAGATTTCAGTGGTAAGAAAGTTATTATTCCCTTCAATTTATTAAAAGCTACCTGTTTTGGTTCACCTCATTTCCACATAGCATCCTTCTTATTAAAATTGATTAAGGTATTGAAATTTCAGAAAAATTCTTAACAAATCTACGATTCCATGAACAGGATTGGACGGTGGATTTAACTCTCTTGTTTCACATTTTTCAGAACTCTGCCATATTTAATATTGCACAAACTTTTCCCGAATCTACTTCAAGTTCTTTACTTGAAATTCTATGTCCTAAATATTTTGCTTTTTGACACGCAAAGTTACACTTCTCTCGTGAAATGTACAAGTTTCTGTAAGACTGTCTTAAAGTATTCATGCGATCTTCCAAATTCTGTGACAAAACAATGAAAAAATTGCTCCATCCAAAAGTAGTAATATTTTCACTTCAGGAGCACCACTTCTTAATCGATTTATGAGTCATTGAAATGTCGCTGAAGCATTCTTTAACTAAAATAGAATTCTATTAAAACGAAAAGTTCCAAATAGGGTAACAAAAGCAGTTTTGTCTTTATCAGCTGACAACGCATTGACCTAATGATAACTTGCTCGGAGATCGATTGTGGATACAAAGCCAATCTATTTAGTATCGTGTTAAAATTCGTCTGCTCTTGGCAAAAGATAGGAATCAGTAACTAACTGTGACTGCATTTAATGTACAATAATCTATATATATAACATCACATGATCGTCAAGCTTCGGTACTAACATGATAGATGCAGCGTAAGGAGACTCACATTCTTCTATTACAAATTTCTGTACTAAAAATTATCTAATTCTTTCTTCGAAAATTCTTTTCTATCACGAGACATCAAGAGGCGGAATGGTGTTAAAGAGTGGTTTCCTATACCAATGGGATGCTCTATGTAGAGAGTTGCTTCTCCCGTTGGACTAAAAGTTTTATAACAACTTGTAAGAATTCAATTTTAAAGTATTTAGGTTTTTCCTTGCAAACGCATAACATTTTTGTGTGGACACTTTTCTTGGTTTGGTCACCTATTTCTGCTCACTTAGTGAGGAGCTTATAATGCTTTCAGAGGCATCACAGTTTTCTGGAAAGTAATCAGGTACAATCAATTTCTCTCAACCATTTAAATAATTCTCTGGGAACTCAGAATTCTTTATTTGGTCTGTAATAGCCAACTTTTGCAAATGCTCATAATGTGGTTTTCCTAGTTCGTTTAATCTCCCCAAGAAATAAGTTTTGAGTTCTAAAGAATTATCTTTCCATGTAGAACTTCGGTTCTTAGGTTGCTGAAGGAACAATTTTGTAAGCTGTTAATTTAAACTGTTCAATAATATCCCCCGGATATAAGCATAATCTTAAAATTTGTCTTCTAAATCTCTAGCCATAAAATTGGCTACAACATTTATAAAAATTCCTTCTAGATGAGTCACTCACATATAATCTAGCACTTTCATCTGCCACTCAAACAGTATCAAAAATAAATTAATATCATCGACCTCAGAATTAAAATTAAGGAAGATTTTTCTAGGATATGCCTTCGTCTGAGAGTGCTCCCGTGAATTCTCAAAACGCCCCATTGCTTTCTGAGATCCTAACTGCAATTTGTTTAGTGAAATGTTTATTTTCTTTGATGAGACGTTTATTTTCTTTGGTTTTACATGAAAATCTATCATCAACAGTGAACTCTAACTGACTTTTCCTCATTATCAATGAAAATCCAGCCTTTCATGATTAAATTACTGATATCTAACACTTTTAGATCAGCCTCTGCAGTTACCCGAATACTACCTACTGATTCTATAAAGTCAATTTTCTTGCCTTTGTACAGAAATGACATGAATGTTTTTATACTTACTGACAGTAAACCGAGCAGATTTATACTAAATACCAGACTAACTTTACTGTCGAACCATTATAACAAATTCATTATTACACTTCCTAAAATCATAATACAAAATGCTAGCATTAAGTAAATGACGACAATATTAAACCTTTTTCATCCACATATGAACTATTTCTCTAAAAATACACACACAAGGAATATATATTATCCATTTTAAAATGTTTCCATTAGTTATGCACAACGAAGACACTTGGAAAATCTTGAAATTATTCCTTTTTTTACAACCCAAGAGAGAGAGAATTACATTGTGAAAATGAAGGGCACTATAGTCGTCGCTTAGTCGTCATGGATACAGTGAAAGATAAGAGAATTTTCTTTACTTAGAGTTTATAGTGTGCGTGCGCTCGCGTGTGTGTGTGCGTAACTAGACAATATTCTAAAATGTTTCTAAATAATCAATGAACCACATCAATCATTTATAACACCAACAAAATTATTTTCCCCCAAAACACATTCAAGAGGTAATTATATAACTAAACCTTCTTAAAATGTATCACTAATTATGTTGTGGAAATTTTATTAATTTACCAAATGAATATCTACCTACAATTGGGATCTGTACTTTCAACAGTAGCTGTTCACAAGAGAAAAGAAATCCCTCAATTTAAATCATGTAATAGTTTTGACACAATATATAATATAAATGCTGAAAAGGATACAAAAATATCGACAATAAAACTTTCTCAAACGCTGTGACTTGAAATCATTGCTTCTTCATTTTGCTGAATATCCAAACTTTTTATTCATTTAAAACGATTGATTAAATTTTTTTTTAATTTAATGCAGTAAACAAAATCCTCATAAGAATCGCTATTTTAATTCATTTAAAATGAATACACTTTTCCACTAAGAAATAACGGAAGAAATGCTTATTAGCACTTTCATTATTCATGATTCATGAAAGACAAAACAAAATTATAAGCGTTTTTAAGGGAGCATTTTACATTGCATTTTGAATTGGTAGCCATAGTCACTTACATGTACTTTCCAAACTGTTAGATATACGTAGATATATTCATTTTACAAAGCATAGAATTCACTTTAAATTACACCACTAAAATATAAATTGAGATATTCAAAATTTCACATTGAAGAAATGTACGGGGGGGTATAATTAAAGTGACTTATTCAGACCCCTCTAGAACCCATACTACCTGCGGCATTTTCATAAATTCGGTACATATGTTATATAGACCATATAAAAAGGAATTTTTGCAATAAAAATAGTTCAAATTTTGACAACCAGGGGGAATGTGGAATCTAAAGGAGGACAAAAAAATCTATCAGAATCAATGAAATTTATTCAATTACAGAATATGCTCAACGTGTGCTCCATTGATCTCCATAACGTGTTGAAAATCCATTATAGTGTGTTCAATAGCGTGGAAACACTTTCGTGGGATTCCAGCAACATGGCGTATAAGGCTGACTTTCAACTCAGATAATGTCCTGATTCCTCCTCCATAAACGTAGTATTTTAGGAATCCTCACAACCAGAACTCACAAAGTTTTAATTCGGGTGAACGAGGAGGCTAAGCCTCCGGAAAAGCTCTGGATATTGCACGATTATCGCCAAAGTTAGCTTGAAGTAGTTCTTTGGCTTGACATCCAATATGGAGAGATGATCCATCTTGGATGAAGACAGTGGTGTGCAAACATAACCGCTCCTATAAAGCAGGAATGACCAGCTATCGAAAGAGTTCACAATACTGTACCCTCGTGATGCAGCACATTTTAGGATTTTGAGGAGGGAGAGTTTCAGAGAAAAACGATAAAATCAGCTGCAAATCCACACCGTGAAGTCACGTAAGCAGAATGCGATGTTTGTTGATACAGGGTATTAGAAGATAAAGCACCCTGTAAGTGGCAATTTGGAATATGGAAAGATCCATCTGAAGAAGATTGTGACTCATTTGACCACAGAATTTTCCTAGGCCCTGTGTCATCAACTTCAATTCTAGCGGAAAATCGACAAGAAAAATCAGAGTGTTTTTGGTGTATTGATGTTGCAACACTTACACTACGTAGATCTGCATGGATACTATTTTAAAATGGATCACAGAATTTTTCTTACTGTCAACCAAGAAATCACCAACTCTCAAGACTCCGATCGAGCACTTGCTGAAGAATAGCTGGAATTAGAGGATCTTTCAACCACAGAAGCAAAGACTTCTTCTACAGTTTCATTCAAAACCGGTTTCCGCCCTCTTCCTGGCAGTACACCAAAATCTCCAGACTCTTCAAATTTTATAATAATTGTCTTCATACTGTTCTTAGACATTGGGTCTTTTTGCAATCCCTTTAAACGAATATTCACGCCGTGCAGCTAAGTTATTGATGCTGTTCTGATAAAACAATTTTACCAATAAAACTCGAACTTTCTTCTATAAGGGCGTGTTTAAAGATGAAAAAGACATACAAAATAATTTTCCTACAACAAATTTCTTTATATGTTTGACTAATATGCATAAGGAATTTTTGAGATGTGCCATCTAGTGATCAAGTTTTGAGTTATTTTTTTGTTGGTGAAATCTATTCACCATGGTCCGTATAACGTTTATACCAAGTTTCAACAAAATTCGATGGGTTCTACAAGGGTCTAAATAGTGCCACTTTAATTATAACCACCCTGTATTTCTGTAATAATATTAAAATTTCAATATGAAATTTTCAAAACAATCAAATCAGGGGGAAAGACACTTTTTCTCCTAAGTCAGAATGCAGAGCATTAACTTTCTGTTTTCTTTCTTTTTGAATTAGATTTAAGCATAATATTTTACTCTTTTTTGAGAGTAAAACCGAACCCTTTGGACTAACATTTTAGATTTCACTTTTGGACTACTCCCTCTTTGGTTGACGACGCCACTGTTGGACAGTAACATAAAGATGAAATTTTTTAGGAAATTTAGCTTTTCAGACATTATTCTTCCAATTTCAGTTGAAAATGTTAATTTCATCCATAAAGAATACTTTTTCTAACAGACTTCTCTTTCTGTGCAACCACCTAAAAGATCCAAAGCATTTTTATTCCATGGTCTACGCTGGAGTAAATTAAGGATATCAGGAAACAGCATTGGGATCATCATTGCGACGTAAATCTTGTACTGGGCTTTTCTGCTGATTCCAGCGTTTGGGAAAAGACTAAAGGTTTTGACAGCAATCTCTCTTTTTTCGATCTATTATTCAATTTACCATTTATTTTTTAGTGTGTTACTCCCTTAATGCAGTAATTACAGTATTCATTCTTGCTCTCAGGTGGTTTTTATTCATTCATTTTATTTGTTGAATTCTATTTCTGCCAATACACACAGTCAATACGACTCTTAATTTTGAATACCGGTCACATGACGACGTCTACGCATAAGCGAGTTCTCCATTCTCCATATCCACATCGTCTCACGGTATAACTTCAGTTCAGACAGATTTGACTTCCATCATTCCCACTACATGACCAATCTTAGAACGGATGTTGGTGGATGTCTTTTTTCTGATATCTGGTATCAAATATTCCTTAAACACAACTCTTTGAATACCTACTGCGGTATTTGTAATGAGTATGTTATTTAAATTTTTTTTTCGACACTGCAAAAATATGTTTATTTTTAAGTTATACATATAAGTGTATGATACACAGCTGGCCATTAAAATTGCAACACCAGGAAGGAATGATTTGACAAACGTAAGAATCACATGAAAGGAAGAAGAGGATAGAATATGCAAATGAATAGTATTTCTAAGTATTTAGAGGGAGAATCGATATCTGAAGCATTGCATCAAAGAAAATTTATGTTGTATTTCTCATTCGGAAAGCAATTTGTAAGGTCGGAGTTTGCTCAGAATATCGCCTCGAATTCTGAGCAAAAACAGAATTAAGCCACAAATAAGAGTAAGAAGTGCTTACCACCAAGTGTCGGAATTCGATAGAGGCTGGATCGTGGTCTATCGAGAGTATGGATTATAGTTTCGTGGTATTTTCCTTCACATTGGTCGAAATCCGACCACTGTCTTGCGAATATGGAATCCATGGATTACTGAGGATCACACTAAACGACCTGCAGGATCTCCTCACGCTCCTAAGACCAACGCCTGAGAGGACAAATGTAACTGTACAACCCCATTACGAACCATTAGTCAGGAAATTGTCTGTTTGCAGCGTGCCCAGTATCCGCGCTTACGGTGTGACGACATTTGCATTAGCATGGACTGTCACCAAAGAGACCATTACTTCAGCGTCCCTTAACAATGCAGCATGGAGAGATGCGACCACTATGGTACGCAGAAAGATAAAGCTGAATACAGGTTGGCACAATGTCGTCTTTTTAGACAAGTTCCGGTTTAGAGTATTCTGATGGCTGTTTACGTGTCTCGATACTCCGAGGAGACCGCTTATCGCCTACTTCCATTCGATATCGGAATAGAGGTCCTGCACCTTGTGTGAGGGTTTGGGCAGTCATTGGGTACACGACACGTACACCTATAGTTGGGATTGAAGGTAATTTGAATGCATATCGATAAATTTCTGACATCTTGCGTCCAGTGGTCGTGCAATATTTTCGAGGCTTGCAAAACGTCATCTTCCAACGAGATAACGTAAGACAACGCTTTACACGCTGTATTCTGACCTTTCTCCATACCCAAGGTATTCGATTGTTGCTTTGAACTGTATGGTCTCTAGATCTGACACCCATTGAAAATATCTAGTCTCGGGTTGCTGAAAGACTGGCCCGGCAACCCTCTCCAGTTAATAAGGTTCATAAAGTGTGGCATAGACTTGAAGCAGCATGGAATGAGTAGCCCGTATCTGTCATCCAAGCCACGTTCTGCTCTGTGCCTAACTTGTTAAGGGTCGTTTTAACTGCCAGGAGGGGGGCAGCTGTTTCCTCTAATTTCGCACCCCTATAAGCCCCAAAACTACAAGGAAATTTAATCATTTTGTCTTCATGCCATATTATTAACGTACAATAAATATTTTTTGTATTTATTTTCCTTCAAGGTGTTGCAATTTTAATGGCCAGCAGTATATGTAGTATATGCAAATGTTTTTCCATTGTATCAAAAGGCTTATAAAGAGCTAGAAATTTTAAATGGGTGCAATTTCCAAACAATTTTGTTATGGAATTCAGGATTTCAGGATGCAAATATAGAGCTTTATACACGTTGGGAGTTCTATAATATATTATTACTTAGTTTCCACACACAAAAATTCCAATTTATATACGTGCCTCTTCAAAGGTTTAGAGTATTAGCTATCGGTTCCCAAGTTAAAAAGTAAACTAAAATCTGAATATTTAGGGGTATTTAAGTACTTAAATTACAGCAGTTGTTTGGTTTCGTAGAACTATTTTTTTAAAGAAAACATTTTTGAAAAAGTATTTACTCTTATTTTTTAAGAGTGAATTAGCCTTGAATGTAGCGAACATCGTTCGGGTGAAATACTAATCAATAAATGAAGAAACATCCCTGAAATTATCTTATAGAACTGAATTTGTACCATCGCCAATTATTAATCTGTGTACCCAAATCGTGACAATAATATGTTTGACCTAATACAAGGTTTACATTTTAGGCATTATCTTCTTCGACAAAATCAAAACACAAACGGATTAGTAGTTTGATAAACCAGCTTTATTTTCTTTCAAATCTTTATCTCGCTTTCGTGCTAAAATTATAATGGGCTTAGAAATATTGACAATTACATTTGGTAGTTTATTTTGAAAAACCTTTTCTTCCTATTGTCTTAACTCTAAATTTGAAAACTGCTGTAAAATTGCATCAACATTTTAGAATGAGCTAAAACAAGACAAGAAAAAAAAAGGAAATGAAAAAGGAAAAAAATAATAAAACACCTCATATCTAAAACAATTTGAAGGATAAAATGCCAGAAACACAGCAAATTAATTGAAATAAATGTGAACAGTTGTGGATTTTAAGGGAAAAAATTAATTTATTTGCAAAAAAATATCCAATATAACTGATTCTTGATGGTCCTTCATCTTTTCAGAAGAGTTTTTAAAAAATCATTATTATATACACTATTTTAAATAAATATCTTTCGCCTAAGAAATTTAATTCTAAATATATATATATATATCTATATATATAACAGTTTTAGCGGAAAGCATTTAAAAAAATGTAATGCACTCAGAAGTTAAAAAATATGAACAGTAAAAGTATGAACACATTCATGTGATCGTCAATATGTCCTCCTTTATATCTCATGAAGGCATTGAATATACTCGGTATTATTTCCAAATGTTTTAGTAAAATCTTTGCTTAATTTTAGTGCATGCTTCTTCTACCTCGCTCCACAGGCATTTTATTGACTTTCTTTTTTCAAATGTTTCTGTCAAGATCATCTCACAATAACTCAATTGGATTGATGCCAGACGATTGCAGCGAGGCTGATCCATTATTTCTTGTTTACCCTGCAGCTCTGATTTCGCCAAAATACATTTTATAAGGCTGAGAAAATGCTCTGGATTCTTGTCATGTTTGGAAAAAGTTTTAGACAAATAAAAATCCAGAAAGAGCATTTGATATTGTAGAATCTCCAACTAATGTTCTATTTTCTTGTTGCCCATCTGTACTACAGCAACATATCTGCAACTTTCAGATATCTTCATAGTTTTTACAGAAAGTAACATGTGGAGATTAAAAATTTTAGATTCCTGAAAATAATGGTCAGCAGCTCTAGGGGTAATATATTTCTTCGGAAAATACATATATAAATAATACTTCATGCCATTTTGATTATTCTCACTGTTTTCACACACAAACAAGCGAAAAAAACACTAAGAATAATTAATGTATATGACATCTTGCAATGGTGCTGAATTTTAGTAAAATTAAAAAGTTTGTTAGAAAAAGGCTGAAAGATATAGTTTAAACTATTAAAAATCTGTTTTTAATTATTTACTAAGCATTGGTGAACGTTTTTTCAAAGTCAAAAAGTAAAAAGTGAATAAATACTTTCAGACGATTAGTATAGCTGTAATGTTAATTCGTAAAAAACATGAGACAGATTTTCCTTGTTTTCTGATATTAAGTAAATTGTAAAAATAAAATATCTGGATAAAAATGTTACGAAATAAATAAAACATAAAGCTATATGAATGACTAAAGATTAAAATAGCCTAAAATAAAATAAAAAGTAAGAAAGAAAAAGAAGAAAATAATGACTGTAGAATGATGAAACAAAGGTACATTAAAGTTTTTTAAAAAGGGTTTTTAATGAGTGAAATAAAAATTTGAAAAATATCATATCTTACAGTTCCTAAGCAATTAAAAAATTAGGATATTGAGTTTTGCAATTATTTTAGTTGTACCTTTTCAAATAAAGGCAAACTCGTGTTTCAATTTATACCGGAGATTTAAAACCTTAAGGTAACTGAGATATTAATTACTTCAAATTAAGTAGTTTTTATTTTGCAGTTGAAAATAGATTGATCTTTACTGATTCTATATACTATTACTTATAAGAATTTAATAAATAGAGAGCTAGGAAGTAGAATTATGAAGTTGTAAGCTGATGCGTATCACGCCATACAGAAAAATACCTTTATTTGCAATTTTTTCAAAATGTGGGAAGGGATTCGGTTTCTAGAACAATTTCTTTAAAATCTGCGTTATTTTACTTATTATAGTATAAGGTAATTTTCTTTCAGAGAACGTCGATTTTCTAATAAACATTATCAAATTTTATGTATCACATAATATTTGTATGAAAATTAAGGAAATTTGAATCATAAAATTCATACTTTTTAAAATTTTATTCAATTCAAATTTCAAAATCATAATTATGTCTAATGCACGTATTATTGTGTTTTTATAAGTCCTGTATAAAAAATTTTAAGTTAAAGTTATAAATACTGTAGAGTTTTGCAAGATGTATCTAAAAGTAAGCACTCGACTTGCAGATGTTAAAACTGCTATTAATTATAAATTGGTCAAGAAATATTTCTGTGAAAATAAATTCGATTTTATGGCCAAAATAAATACATCAGTATATCTCGATGCTAAAATATGATTTATATTACTTTTAATTTAAATAAGTGGAATTTATTTAAGCTTGGTGTGAAACAAGCTCATTTTTTCTTGTCAAAGACTCCTCACATATGTTAAAATTGTTACGTGATAGATTGTCTTTAAAATGCACGAAACCTCCACGCAAGTAAAAAAGTAGGTTCTTTCCTAATAAATCAAAATTTATTCTAAGAATACCTAGGAAATACACTTTATTTCGTATTAACAAGATTAGTTAACATTCACTCACACACGCATACAAATATACAATAGCACCAATTCAAAGTTCGTACAATCACTGACCGGAGCAAAATTCAATTCACAATATTGAATCAGCTCAAAAAGTCTACGAGCACTCTACAAACTAAAACTGATATTCACTGTGAATGACTCATTTACATACTCTGCAAATAAGTTCTACAGATTTGTATTTGCTACTAGACCTTTCCTTTTTTGCTACTAATCTTGTCGCCAAATTTAGCGACCAAATTCATCGTTAAGATCATCCCTACCTATACTACAGTACTAACAAACAGTTTCCTATATCGGCAAAAAACTGCTTTTTTAGTCAACAGTTGCGAAGACAACAAAGTTAAAATTTTCAAATATTACTAAACTAAGCCCTAATATAAAAACCACTTATTTTCACAGCTTGCTTGTGCATAAAAACATACTTTACTTTACATACTTTACTAATAAAACGTACATACTTTACTTGAAACAAATGTTTTTAAATTTATAAATTTAAGAAAAGCAACACATCTCTAAAAATTAATACAAGTCTTTTTTTCCATACAGTTACTGGTTTTAATTTGAAGCATGATCAGTATATGTAAAGAGTGAGCTCTTTTTCCAATATTTTTCGATAACATTTTCAACATATTTGGAATTCTTGAGATGTAAAGAATTGTAGAATTGTAACATTTTATAAAATTTACTTTCTTAAATGTCAGAATTATAATTTTGTATATGTTAATAGTTGTAAAAGGAAGTTGTTATAAAATTATTCTTAAATATATTTTTTTATTTTTAGGTAACTTTTGAATTAATAGCATTTTTTTAGGGTAAAGGACATTTTTAATGCTATAGCACCATGTAAATCTGTTAAATTCTCTATCGTCTTTTCTGGTATAGAAGAAATGGAATCCCTTTGAAATTAGCTTACAATGGATGCACATTATTGAAATGGAGAAATGAACATTTTGACACAGGTCGAAATTCTTCAAACTGAAATAAGGGATCTTTTTATTCCAGTTCGCGAAACACACTTTAAAAATCCATATTTTTATCCGTCCTCAATATTCTGATATGTATTTTATAGAATTATTTGCAATTGCCTTCACCTAACATTCTAAACTGAATATTTAAGTCAACAAAAATCTATTATCAGATTACACTATTATTTCTTTGACAATATATAAATAATTTAATCAAATTTTTATCCAAATTTTTTCATATATTTAAATTAAAAAATTTTTTGTCATTTCATTTTTCTCTCAAAATTACTTAATATGTTGTTACAATCTATATAATTTCGCACTTTTTATTTACGCATTGAATACCAGATTTTCAATAATGTTATTTCTGTATATAATAACTGGAAAAAATAATACATTTATGCTGCGTACTACATGAGTTCTTCACCAGGGGCCAGAAATCAATTGGAGCCCTTAAATTTGTAAAGGAAAAACAGTTATTGCCCAAGAAAAAATTATTATTATCATTAGACACAACTAATTAGGTCTTGTATTTTTCAAAAAACATGGAAGCCAAATGGAGGAGAAACAGTTTGTAGGTCACAAGAAAGCAAACACAGCTTCATTACTATCTTAAAATTTTAAATAAATTCAAGATTATACATAGATCCTATTAATAGTTTTATTTTCTGAATTTCTTGCTACGGATTAATTATGAGAATTTTCGGAATTATTAAATTATTTAATGGCACTATTGATAATAAATTTGTAAAATATTTTCATTTAGTATTTGGACTTATTTAAAATTTCGAATCCCTAATACGTCTACTCCAAAAATGCTATTAAATAAAACATTTTAAAACCAGTAACTAAAAGGTGTTCTTTTCCAAAATATTCTTTTTTAAATAAGAGAAGAAAAGCGAAATTATTCTACGGTTAATATTTTTAATCTCACTTTTCGAATAAAGCATTAAAAATAACTTAGAAATTTAAGTTGTGGAATTAAGTATCACACAAGCAAAAACTTGCAAATTACGGTAATAAAATCCTAGAAAATTCTGAAAAATAATATTCATATTACAAACTGAGCAAAAAACAATTGTTACCTTGTAAAGTTTTAATCAAAACCTTAGCTCAGTATCAAATCGAAAAGTTAGCATAGTTGAAGGGTAATGAATAAGTAGTTGACATAATTCATTACCCTTTTACATAAATTATTGTAGAAAATATAAAAACTTAGGAGTCCATTGAAGAGCAGATGTCATTTAAATAGAAACATCTTTTTCCATTTAATTCTAAATAATTACAGAATTGAATAAATTTAGTAGCTCACTGCTGATAATTGCCATTGCTAATGGTTTCTTTTGAAAAATACACTCGAGTTCCTTAATAAATTTATTTTGTCATATTTCTTTTAAAATATTGTATCTGTGAAGGTATTTAGTTATCTAAGCTAGTTCTACTTAGAAATTGGTGATTCGTATTCTTTTTCTTTTCCTATCATAAGTAAAATTGACATTTTATACTTAAATTACACCCTGAATTTGAGACTTATTTTACTTATTGCTAAAAGAATAGCGTTTACAGTAAAAGCTTCAATGTTTGCAATAATATAGATATGAAGCAATAATTAAAACCTTCAAAGAATTAATCTTACTAACTCTTGGTTAACATCAAATTCTTAATGGGTTTTGTAGATAGAAAACTTCAATTCTTTCTGAGAATTTGAATTGAGTATATTGATATTTTTCGAGCTGTTTTTTGTTCTTTTCAAAATGATCCAGACTAAATCTAAGTTTAATTTTCATTATATTTTTAAAAATAGCATATGCATTTTTTTAAAAAATTTAAAATCTATCACATTTTATTATTTTACATTATTTTGATAAGAATGATAAGCAATGAATAGATAAAAATAACTAATGCATCCAGTTCAGTGAAACTAACCATTCAAATTAAGCTTTTTCACCACCATTGGTCTCAGACCACTTTTCACTAATGCAAACCTCAGGCAGATAAAAGTCTATGTTCTTCAACACATTCGTCATTTACCGCCCGTACATCTAAGAGGGCACGCCTAATAAAGGAAATGTCAAATCTGTGTTGAATCACGCTTATGCTGATACAGGTACCGATACCTAGAAGTAAAAATTGAAGTAAATAGAATACCTGAAGGGGGGGGGAGTTTGAACAGAGGGAAAAATCCACTTTCATTAGTCCGAGTGGATAGGGAGCCATCACTCAGGGCAGCAGGGTCGTTAGCATAATGCGGACCGACCTCCAGTAATTGGGACCTTCGAATGCACTCCACTGATTAAACGACATTAAACCAAAGACAGATCAATCTTGTTAGGCTGCTGCTTTTTCCACTTCGGACGTAAGGGCGTAGGCGCTTCTTTCTAGCTGTTCCATTGTCGTCTTGGCGTTCCACCCCGCCACCCCATTTTAGAAAAATTCTCACACGTTCCACGAAAATAAAGAATAAGATGTTATGCCACCTCATTTTGTAAAATTCCAAACTTCCATTAAGGTTGATTGTTGTTTTGTTCGATGAGATGTTGGTCTACCAGAACAATATAGATGTTCTCTTTGTGTGTTGGTTTTCTTTACCCTCTTTGTTGAGTTTGCATGCGAAAATGAAAATGTATTTACTTTTTTTTTTCGATGTAGAAATAAGGTGATGTATGAGATGATTTTAGATTTACATTCTTAATGTACATTACTACATTTGCTTATTGAACAACGAAAACAATTTATCAGCAGTTTAATCCAGTTTGCCACGTCTAAGAAAACTATAATGAGTGAAAATAGATAGAAGATTAATGAAAGTTTTCTAGACTTCTTGACCTTTCTTCATAAAATAAATGACCAAATAAGTGCTACAGTCTAAATTGGCATTCGACAGTTATTTTGCTCCATTAAGTTTCATCAGTCGAATCGTCAAAGATTACAATGGTCCAATTCAAATGAAACCACAGCATCAAATTTCGAAAACTCCTTGCATTCATTGTTAAGTCAAAGATGTTTTTCGTTTTGTTATTAGCTTAATTGATAAAACTAGCTAATTATATAACTCTCTTTCTCCTGAGTAAACTTAGAGATGTGTATTTAAGAAAACCTTTCTAACAATATGAATGTATTCATGCGAAATAAAATGGGGGGGGGACTCGATACTATGTGATCCATTTTAATCGGAAAGCTTACTATAGCAAAATATTAAATTTACATTTATGAAGTTAGGGGAAATAAACAATTAAAATTGAAGTTGCAACAATAAGGAAAGTTCTAATGGATTAGAGTGGAGAGCTACATGCATACACAACATACACATAATTATCTCAGTAGATCTGTGTTAACGAAAGTTTCAAAATAACGAGAACAATTTCTCTCCAATAAGAGAGAGAGAGAGATGTACTCAATTTAAAGGCTTTAGATTTAAAATTCATGTGGCATCGGAATGCCATGGTGAATGAGAAACTTGAAACCATTCATGTAATGTATGACTCAAAAGACATAGAACGCCCCCAGGACATGATGAGAGAGAGAGAACTGGATAGTGATTCTGCTAAGCAAAATGCATAAACAGACTTGCAAGCATCATGAACATTCCTACTTTTCACGAGATTGTACTATTGTGACATCTAAGCCTTATTGTCCGTTTCATTGCTGGTTCTGTATCTTCCTAAATATCATGATTAAATTGCTGGTTATAGGATCTTGTGTATAACCAATCAATGATTCATTCAACATACAGTTATACAGCTATTTGGGGGGCAGAAATTATAACAAAAATTGTCCAGTTAAAAATAAAGGGTGTTATTCAATGTTAAATCTTTCTTCTGATTACGACTGCGGATGAGATATAAGAATGTGTTTACAGCACTACAGCTAAATATCGACGAATATCACTCGGACTTCCCCCAAGATTCCATGATTTGAAGAGGTATGAAGCAGAACCGCAGAAGGTCTTCGTTTGCATTAATATTTACTAGCAGCTGACTAAGATAGGATGCGATTCATTGAGTAAATGATAGTGCCTAAGTTGAAGTATATGCTCAACATGGCGAACTTGAAAAACAAAGACTATCCGCATCACAAACATTTACCGGTATCTAAATGAAAAGGCGTATTTTAAGGTTATAAAGTTCGTAGAAGATAAGAAAAAAATACAGGAAGTTTTTCTCCTTGTTTCTTCAAATTAAGAGGTATTCACCAGACTTATTTCAAGGTTCTTTTGTTTCCTAATGTGTTTCATTTCAAATTTCAGTAATAATTTATTTATTTATCTATTTTCTTAATGTTTTGAAAAATCCTATCCTATTTAGTCAAAAATAATTAAGTTGAGAGACTTAAATCCTATTTTCGAGAGAGATAAAAAGAAAAGTCTAAATTCTAGTTAATAAGAAAATATTACAGTTTGTTTTATTTCTTTTGACTGTTGTTGATAGTCATTTAATAGGAGTTTTTTGTTACTCAAGATGACAAAATGAAAGACTAGTTAATAATATAAATACTTAAAAAAATCTCAAAAGTAAAATTAGTATACTTTTCATAAAAATTAAAAATTCTAATATTTTAAAACATTTATCAGCTACAAATAGCTATAAGAAGTTTAAATATTGTATTTAGAATAGGTTTAAGTAAACCCACCTTTTTACGCCTTTGATTTCAATTTTCTGCAAAAAAAAAAAAAACTTTTCTTGAACGAGCTAACAGAGACAACCGTAAAATGAATTTACGTTAATCTAATTATGAACATTTTGTTACTTAGATTGTGATGGTTAGAATAATTTTAAAATATAAATTATAGATAAAAAAAAACTTGTATTTAATTTCAAAGTATACGAAGTTTGCTTTTATTTCATATAGTTTAAGAATTGATGTAAATTACCTGTAGTTTTGGTACATGATAGACCTCTTAGTTGTAGCTGAAAGAGGAATGTGGAAGGAAAGAAGATCAGCTATTATGCCGTGTTTAGAAGATATTTTTTTATTTATATAGTAGCCGATGCTGAAATCAATTTGGAATACAGCGAGTTTAGATTTACATATAGGCATTAATTAAATTCAAGTTTCTACTTACACTTTAATTTCACTCACTTCTATTTGGTTGTCTCATGCTTCGTTCAAGTAAAAGCTTACTTTTGCTTCTCTCTAACTGAGAATTTTTAAATCTTCTTTAATATTCTAAAAATCATAGATATATATATATATATATATATATACATGTACATATGTTATCTCATATATATATGTATCATAGATATATATGTATCTCATACATGTACGATTTATCTCAGATAGATTGATAAATGGATGGATGGATGGATAGATATGAACTTTTTTTATAATGTTAAATTAAATAAACGATAACACCGGTAAAAAAAGGAGTTTTTTAACCATGGGTTTTCTTTCAAACTTCACACTTTGAGTAACATAATTTTTGTACCTTAAATTTTAAGAGCGAAAGGGAACGTTGAGTCAAATTTAATTCTTTAAATAGTTAATTTTAATCAATTAATTTTTATTAACTTTAATTAAATTATCGTTATGTCATCCAAAATAATAGTGTATAGAATATTTCAGCTCAATTGAGCTTCTTAAAATGTGAGAGAAAAACTTTCAAAGTTTTGACCCAGACAAAGTAACAACGTGAGTTAATGAAAACCCATTAAAAATGGGTACGTATGTCAGTTTATGGCTCTCACTTCAAAACGAAAATGATTGCTTGATTGTTGCGAACAGTCGCCAAATGTCCTTTTTTTGAGGCTGCAGATTTGTGCAATTAATGACAATAATCTGAACAAAGTAAAAAACGACATGAAATACTCTTAAATTATATCAAATTTTTAAAATGATACTTATCAAACTGAGAAGGAAGCTAGGAATGAAAAGAAAACCACAGGATCAACGAAGTACATTTGATAGGAAAAGTGATTGAGGGAACACTGCAGGCATGTGCTGAAAATGTAGAAGATTGTTCAATATGTTCAAATAGATAAATCATTGGAGGATGCAAACAAACATCAAAAATTTGTTCAACATATTCTGGGAATCTTCGCTACACTTATGGGACGGTTTCAAAACTTCCACCCCCTTTTCTTACTATGAAATATTATAAAATTTTATCCAGTAATAAAGGGAGGGGGGATTATAACTTCAATCTTCATGTACATATCTTTTGAGAGTTTCACTCCTTAAATCCAGATTCTCATGCATTTTCCCTTTTCATTATTATGCATGTACTGTAACGATTTAACCACACCCTCTCAATCTGTTTATGTATACAGAATGTTTTCTAAATAATATTCCAATTGCGGAGAACTATTGTTACAAACAAAGGAAGTTCATAACTTCTTTGGAAAAATTATACGTTAAGATACATTTTAAAATTTAAAAAGTTATTATGTTTATTGTTATCCCTACCAGACACACAAACGATACCTAATTGATAGTGAAACTCATTGTAAACTTTTTTTTTTGCATGTTCGATGTCCTGTTTAGATGGTTGCAGTTATTCACATTTTTTTATCCTCAATGTTCACTGATAGTGGAAGGAAAACATTTTTCCAGCAATTTTCAGAAACCCTATAGAAACAAATGGCAGGAAATTAGGGTTTATTGGGAGATACCGATTAAGAAGCAGATACCGACACCTAGCTAGCGATAATCCAATCTAAACACTATCGACTGGATATCATCAGTATTTCTCTGATGAGTGACCATATAAAATATTTATAATTTTATAAAACTATGAGTAGTATTTATAATTTAATCTTGTCCAAAAATATTCTAACTTATTTATTTATAAATCTACTGTTTAAATTAGAATTTTGTAAACACCCATTATAGTCAATATCGAGATATAAGGTCAGTAAGTTTGAAGAAAAAGTAACTCTTTTGACTCTTAATATTGCTAGAAACTAGTTATTAGATGCATTCTTGAAATTAACAAAAGAATTAGTTTTGAATCTTAGTTGATATAAAGAACTTTTTAATAATGCATTTTTTAATAAAATTATTTTATCACTATTTCATTTACTCAATTTACCCTGCCATCCGTGGTTATTCAACCATTCAATGCAAGCTTTCCAGATTGTAGAAACACCTGGGTGCATTGTCGACTCGGGGCAGTTCTGCTTAGGGAGATCAGAGTTCATATGGGAAGTTCAGTAGATGGACAGGTTCTCCAGGAGACCAGGTGTCCTGTAGGTAATCTCATTTATTAAACTACTTAAATAATTCAATTCTCATCTGTCACCGTATGCATCACAATGCACATTTTCCTTCTTTTTAAAATACATTTGGGCTTTTTGCTTAGAACCTTCAACAATTATGTAATCAATACTTTAGCTAATAGTAAAGCTTTCTGTCAAAGTTGCATCTTTTTAAGAAATACAAAACATGAATTATTCATCTTATATATATTAAAAATGAATATCGAATATATTTTGCAAAGTAAAGGAAAACATATTAAGGAGCAGAATAAAATATAATTCAAATTAGATTTATAATAATAGAGGAAAAATGCATACGATCATACAGAAACTGGACACGTCATTATTTTTTATCTCAGTAAATGACTTTCTGTCAAAAGACTTTAATTAAAAAGAAACGTCCAATTATCATTACTGTGCAAGAAACTCAATGACAACACATGATTCTTCCCCAAGAATAATACGACATCAGGCTTTATTAAAACTCTAGACAAAACTAATAAAAACACAAAAGATTTGTTATGGCAAAATATAGTTAAACTTTATGACGCCTCTGTAGGTCTCGCAATAAAAGAAAGAAAACAAACGGGACATTCGATGACTGCATAGGGGAGGGAAGGGAGGCGATTAAAAGAATCGTAAAAACTCGATTAGCATAAACAAATACGAATTCCTTTTATAATAGAAATTTCCTATCAAATAGCGTTTAAGAGGGACATAAATTTCTTTCGGAAATAAAAATGTTTCTTCGATTGAGAAATCAATAGACTTTTCCCCGCTGTTACAGATAATACATCTATATATTTGTCTTTTTCTTTCTTTTTTCGAGAGCGAAAGGGTCAAGGTGTTTTTATCGTTCCATCCGTACGAATCTAGTTTCGCGGGAAATTGACGATTCCCGCTTCTCCTCTCCCAGCACACCTTTGCCGAACTGTCGTTCTCCTCTCCGTCATTGGTTGTGACACGTTACGATAAAAACGAATTTGCAAAATAGTGAGGAGGATTTGTGTTTTATGACGGTTTCCTGTCGAATAAAATATGTCAGCTCTAACCGTAGCGACTTAACGTGCGATGTTTTCTAACCGAATTGAATACTGAATATTGTAAGGAGTGAAAAAAGCTTAAGGCTACTTTCACACGAGATGTGTTTAAATGTCTCTTTTCGATGGCGGTAAGATTTTATGTTGCAGTTTTTCTTTTGAATCGCAGAAAGTTTTTAAAATGTAATTTTAAAATACTTTTTTTTTTTAATAAAAACATTTTGTTCAACAAGATATTTTTCGGTTATTTAACTTTGTGACGTAGGAGTTTATAGCGATTTCCCCCTCAAGTAACACTTTGGGGATCTTTTTATGATTGTATTTGAATTCAAAATCCTTCGCAATAAAAGGAAACATTACTCATGTTAATTCGATTTGGGTAATTAAAATGTTTTTTTTTTAATTTAATTGAAAAACTGCATTCATAAGTGGCGAAGACTTAATACGGGAGGTAATATGAAGGTCAGGTGAGTGAAGATAGATGTGCACTTATGATGACATCCTATTATCCGTCTCGTCTGTCATCTTAAATATTATTCGAATTACAAGATCTAAATTTCAAGTTATGTTCAAGCACAGACAGATTAAAATATTCAATTATATCCGAAATAGCTTTCATTAATCCTCAAATAAATAAGATGCTCTATGCAGTTAAATACCTATCCGCGAGGAATAACAACATTTAAAATCTATCAAAAAATATGCTTATCGGAATATATAGTGAATACCTCCTTCGATTGCTCCGACAGCTTTGAGTCCTTATCTCCTCAAATCAATTAATCAAAACTTCAGAATACTTCGGCGCACATCACTCTATGTTTCCGTAACATTTAAATCTTCCAAATCCATTTTCTGTCGCTTTTATACGATTTGATTATATCTATTCACTCCATTTCCGAAGTTAACTTCATTTGCAACATCACGTTTCGTTTGATTGAGAAGAAGTTGGGAATTTAATTATAAAATAAGAAAGAAACCCTTGATGTTAGTCGAAGGGAAAATTCATGAGTAGCCTATGTTAAAAGCTTTACGCTCAGAAAAAGAAAGTTTAAACTATTCAATATTAGATACAGAATAATCATCAGTGAACGGGTGTGTAATGGGATATCAAATTAGAAGTTGGGCGGCGACTCGGATCCAGACAAACATGATAAGATAAGTATACATTTATAATATTAAGCGTTAAATTCCAACTTGGGTAAGCGTTAGATATACAGGCTTGGTTTGAAATATCTTGTGTTTTGACTATACTTTGATAAAACTCTATTTGGATAATGGCTATTGAGTAGGACTTCTTTTGTAATTGTGCTAATTTCTGAAGTTGGAAATAGTTATTTATGTTAGAACCAGCAGCAATTTCTACAATTTCAGTGGAAAGTAAATTGTTGTTAATATGTATCTCTTCTGTAATTCTATGGGGAATACTAAATTTAGAGACTCCTCATTCTTATTTGACTGTTTAGATAAATATTTTTAGTTTCTAACTTGTTCCAAGTATTTTCATAAAATGTCATTATCCCTGAAAGATTTGACTACCATCTTTCATTATTTTACATTACGGCTATCTTAAAGTCTAATTAACTAGTCAATAAGTTCAAAACTCTAACTGAAAATTCGTAAGAAAGCAACACACTTCGTTATTTATCAAAGATTATGCAAGATCACTCTTTCTCTCAAATCCCTTTAACTCAGTTATTCTTTATGCTCAAATGATAAGGTCTTCGCTTACCAAATCACTTATTCTAATTCAAACACTTCTCGATTATAGCAGATTCGACACATATTATTCTCATCAAGAGTCACTTCCTACTGCTTTCAAAATAAACATTTTATTGCGAAGATTCCCTCCAATCTACAACTTGTATCAGCTTGTCATTAACCAATATCTCCCTTCCCTTTCCTTTCAATTTGTGACGCTGGGCTATTCGTGGTTTCTCTTCACTAACCTTGGGGACTTTTAATTAAGATTGATTGCTTTTGCTAAACAACCTTTGCCCAACCAAAAATGAAATGTGATTATGTAAAACAAGTAGAAATGAAGTGAAGCAGGAGAGTTAGGAAATATACAAACTCAAACTGAGAGTCGCGATAGTGAGGTTGAAAGAGAGGTTGAAATAGGAGGTTGGAGTAGAGGTTGAGTGATTCGAGAAGTTGCAATTGAGTTACTCTAGTGTTCAGCAATTGTTCCAGAGTCGAGGTTACAGTTGAGGAAGGCTTAGTGGTATGAGTCAGTTAGATTATTACTGATAGATTGAGTTAAGACAGTGAGGTCCTTGTCCTGGAGAACATTTATAGTTGTTATTATATTAACAAGCAGTTAATAAATTGCGTAATTATTGTTCTAGCGTCTCTTTGATCGACTTATTGATTCTTAGTGTTTAAACATTGAGTTTAGCCATGGCACAAGAGGCAACCCGGAATGGGCAGCCGTCACAAATTCTATTTCACTTATGCATCATTACATATGATATAACTCACTACAATTCTTATCTTCATCAAATTTACCTAATCACATATAGATTTTGATGCAATTCAAATTACTAAAATTAAATTCAAATTAACGTGGGATGTCAGTTCTGATGTCCTTATCACTTGACACAGACTCAAAATTACGAGATCCGTCGCCAGTACCTCTTTTGTTGTTTCATATTACGACCTTAGTAAATTCAATCAATCAATCTGCCAAGACGTACATGGACTATATTAGGGGCGTTTGTCCTTGGTTGAGAAAACATTATGCCCATCATGACGTATATTCTTTTAATTCGTAACGGACAGAGATAGGGGCGTTTGCAATTGCTTAAGAGAACATTATGCTCGTCATGGAGTATATTTTTTCACCT
>BMAW01114024.1:0-10978 GCA_019974015.1 Nephila pilipes
AAAAGTAAGCAATTTAAATCAATCTGAAACTTTCCAATTTTTTTTTTGTTAATTGATATCTATGATTTCAGTTACATGGTTGCTGGAGTAACGGTATCATAATCGATAGTTAGTAGGTTCAGGTCTCATCCTTTCGTCCAAATATCATGGTGTAGCTGGGCTGATGGTAATCAGATCTGACGGGACTCAAATGAGTATAAAAAAAATGGGGGACCATTTCACGGATGTCGCCCTCATTTCTTGGTCACGGCTCAAAATTTTCAGTAAGCACTACTCAATACAACATTATTTTATTTTTGAATGAAATTTTATTACACGATAAAAGCAGTTTATTTTTTAAAAAAATTGCTCAATGCAAAGTTTTGTTAAGAAAAGGATTAGTCACCAAATGTGTTAATTTGTTTTTTAAAACGTTTTTCTGAATTTCACTTGGTGTGTGTGTGTGTGTGTCATCAAATTTTCGATCGTTAATTTAACCAACTTCCCATCAAGCTAGAGCTTTGAAATTTCGGGAATCGTTCGTACTCGCCTAACAATGCAATATTTAGACATTTGCGACAAGTTTTAACTCATATTTTCTTTAATAATGCAGTTTAGCCCAAACACTTGGCGCGATTTCAAAAATTGGCACCAAACTTGGCGATTTTTTTTTTGGCTGAGCGTTAAATCAGTGAAACTGAACAGGGTAGCCACATTTGGCAAAATACTGCCAAATAATTCTTGTCGCCAAGGGTAAACCTTTTCTGAATTCTGGTTCCCATTTTTTTTAATAAAATGACTTACAAACTTTCAAATGCATGTTTTGATTTTATGAGTATTATGAATTTCTTAATATGCTCACAAATGTATCTTTTTAAGTAAATTTTAAAGTTAAAAATAACTAACAGTTTTAACTAATATTTCAATAATTTTCTTTAATATACTTTGCTACCATATAAAAACGTTATTTTTAAAAACGTTGGTTTTTATATCGAATTATTGAAATTACTATCATTCAAATCTTCAATATAACTCTGTCATACATCCAAACAATTTAAATTCTGTTTTAAGGCTTTTAGTTGAAAACATAGAGTCAATTGTTGTATTTGCACAATAAAATGTTGTGGATTTTAGGATATAATCTTGTTGCGGACGCCAAATGTGTGTGTGTGTGTGTTGGTTTCTAAATTTTTTTATATAATCTGTTAATACCAGTACCCATAAAATATCTATCTCGAATGATTATCGAAAAATTCTAAAATAAAATGATCATTTCTCCACGTATATTACGGCATTATTTATCCCATCGCCATCTTTTCTTTACTATCCAAACATTAAGCTTCTACCGAACAAAAATACTGAAATTTTTAGGTAACAAAAAGAAAAAAACAAACGGTTATATATGCTATAAGTATCAAATTATTCAATTAAATATCAGAAGTACAACAAACAACAAAATATTGAAATAGACTAAAATATTATTTTTAGATAATTCATAAAATTAAAGCAAGCGATAAATTATTAAATTGAGTATATTTTAAGTTAAATGCAATTACTTTACTTCTGTAGAGTGAAAATAAAAAAGAAAGAAAATAAATCTTTAAGTAATAATCTGTTCTTAACGTTAATACTTCAGTGAGGCAATTATAATTCAAATTGAAACTACCGTGAATCGATTGGAAAAAATCAAATTAAATTGAACAAGTCACGTACATTTAACATTTTAACTTGAAAAGTGGTCAGGGACAACATTTTATGGTTGTGGCCCTTTCATGACTGTCATTTAATAACGCGATTTTTTCATTTTTGTTCAAATATTGCTATAAATAAATGAATAAGAAACGGGGAATAAGCCATTTATTATATTTAATGATGTTTATATATATATATATATATATATATATATATATATATATATATATATATATATATATATATATATATATATATATATATATATGGGGTGTTATAATTTTACTAATACAATTAAACAGATTAATAACATAGTCTGCATAAATGGCCGAAAAGATTTTATTATTTCTTTCAGACTTTAGTCGGGCTTCGGCCACCAAAAGCCGAAGAGAAAACACAATAAAAATCTCAGATGATCATCACAGAGGAGTGTATAAGAGCTTAAGAGAGAGAAATTTTGTTGTAAAGTTATATAGCAGGGATCTTTCAAAATAAACGTCATATAACACGTGGCACAGGATGATTAGGGATTCTGGGGAAATATCAAAATAGACAAGGAGTCTAATAGGGATTGTTTTGAAGGATTTACTATCGTCGGAAAAAGGGATTAGACAAGTTTTATGAGCGCGTGTTCTAATAAATAAAAGGATAATTTGGAATGGGATCAGGAAATAAGAATGAACTGTTTTACTTTTAAATTAGGGAATAGGATAGAATAGAAAATTAAATTATTATTGAGAGAAGTTATTAAATTATAAAGTTAAATCTTTACACACACACACACACACATATATATATATATATATATATATATATATACTATTTAATAACGAAATTGACAATGTAAAACCTTTTACTTTGATTTCATTACATATTTATTTATTATTACTTTCAATATACACCCTTTCTCTATCCCTACTACGATCCATGCGAATCTTCCGTTGTTCGAAACAGTGCTATCGAGCCTTCAGAATGAATATCGCTTTCTCTTTCACAGATTCAACGGAATCGAATATTGTTCCTTTTAATGCAGATTTCGCCTTACGAAATACAGAAGATCCGGCGAATAAGGAGATTGGTCTAACACTGGGATACTGTACTTGGCTTAAAAATCTCTAGACAGACAATGCGGAATGACTTGTCTCGGCATGACTTGTTGCGGAATGACCACAACTCGGGTTTTTGTTTTTTCTTCCTTATTCTTTCACGGAGTTCTGCAAAAACGTGAAAGTAGTAATGTTTATTAATAGTTTGACCCTCCTCCCCCTTTAGGAACCCAGTGAAGGTACACAATTTCATAAATATAAAAAAATAATCATTGTTTTGAATTTTGGTTTGTTAATTCAAGCGTTTTTGGCTCTCTCTGAAGATAGGTTCTTCCAGTCAATGGCGTATCCACAAAATAATTTTGGGGGGTGCATATCGTCATTGCCGAGACAGAAGCAATTTCTGAAGTTAAAATTACCACTTGGTAAAATGTACAGAAAACGGTATATGTATCGTATTTCTCTTATTTAAAACTGTACAAGTATTGACATAATTTTATCAGGTTATAAAAATTTAAAAAGTAAAGATCTTTTAAGAAAAATAATTAAGAACCATAAAAATAAAACGTGCCTTTTTTGCGGGGGGTATTTTTAGGGATGCAACCCCCCCCCCCCCTTTCTCTTCATCTACAAATTCTGAACCTTAAGCACACTTTCGGAGACAGCAAAGACTTTTCTTGTTGTTCAAAAATGAGAAATTTAGACACCATTTTGGCAAACACTTTTTGCATATTAAAATTGTTACGTAAAATTTGCCGAACGAATTCTTTATCAATTCCAACAATCTCAGCAAACGCACGAATACTTAACCAACGGTCAAATCGAACCAGATTACCGATTTTTTTCAATGTTGTCATCCATTTTTGATGTGGAAGGGCGACCCGGAAGTGAATAATCTTCTACGTCCTTTTGGCCATCTTAAAACGCTCAAACCACTCAAAAACAAGGGCACTCTATAAACAATCATCGCCATACACTTAATTGAAAAAATTATATTTCAGTAGCGGTTTTTCCAAGATGTATGGATTTGTTCACAGAAGCGAGATGAACATTAAAAAGAGAAGGCTTCACGCTAAACAGCTGCCATGCGTACTTCTTCTGTAGCAGCGTCAGTCTAGTTATTTAATAGCCACACCTCGTGTATATTTAAAAAATACATATTATTTTAAATACACATATATATATATGTGTGTGTCTCAATATGTATCAATTTAGATAATCGAGTGTTGGATGTTTTATGTTGCATTCTCTTAAATATTTCTGAAGTTTTCTCCAAAGAAGCAAAGGATCAGAACGCAAAAATCTGGAGCTTATGCAATGCGAGGGGAGTTCTAATTTTCTCTTCATGGTTTCGTGAAAATAAACCAAGTCATGTTTTTCAAAGCCACAAAGTAATTTTTGACTTTATGAGACCCCTTTTGGCTATCTTAGATTACTTTAAAAGCACGCTGAAATATATATTAACATTTTAAGAGAATAATTATCTCTTTGAACCCTTTTAAAATAACTTTTAAGTTCCTCATTATAAATAGAAGTTTTTCAAGGAAGCTGTATTTCATATTTATATTTTTAAGAGGTTGGGATACCTATCAACGATTAAAAAAATGCCATGATAAGATAACAACTCTTCAAAATATTATTAGGCCTTTTAAGGTAAGTGACACGCTTTCGACAAGGAAAAATGAGCTTGTTTTATCCCACGTTTAAATACGCCTCTTTTTTTCTTTTAGAAAAAATTAAAAACGATAAAAATTTATTAGAATATATTTATAGGAATATATATTTATGTATTTCACTATACAAAGAAAATAACATTTAAAAACATTCATAATTATATATGAACAATTAATTATCAATAGTTATATTTACATTTGCAAGTTATGTACATGGCTTTACTGTTAGATGAACTTATTTATACACTATGGATAAAGTGAATGAATTTTGAGGGAAATATATCAGAATCCTAAAAAAAAAACCCATATCTAAGGAAAACGCAGATTATTTTCTCCATGGTGAGGCGCGTTTGTTTACAATTTTAAATTTCAATTTCTAATAACCAAACCAAATTCTCATAAATAATGCATCTTCTAAATCAGCGGAGTGCCCTCTATTTTTAAATAGCACAAACATATATAGCAGGCCTATCAGTAACAAAGTTTCAAAAATGATATTTATATATCGTTTGGGATGACTCTACGTCAAAGAGCTTTTCTTAAGGCTATCTTCACCTAACATTGAAGAACAGGACACAAACTCGGCACGTTTTCTTTTTTTTTTTAAATTGAAAATTACTCGAATATCGATATTACATCCATAACGTTTTTATGTTATAGAATGAAGCCTATTTTATAGCATCATTTATTTCATTTTACAATCAGTTCATTTTTTCTTTATAAAACGTGTTCCCTTCTTCGTTTCCTACTATAATGTTACATGCGGTAAATTGATATTTAAATTTACTTATTAAAGGGAAATATATATAGAATCTTTCAAAGTTTTAAGGATGAAATTTGATAGATGGATATAAGAGTTACAACAACACAAACTTATTTAAATATCGTATTTTTTTTCTCTCTCTTTAAAATTGTGTTCCCTATGTGAATTCAGCTCTGTGACGTTGAAAGACATCCTTAATTGCTACTGAAGTAATGGCTCTGTTTTCACGTTAGAAAGTCTTAAGGTGAAGCATGAAGACAATTGTCAGCTCATCTTTTAGGTCAGATTATCAGCGTCGTGGTACCCCGATTTCACAGGTGATGAACAGCGAAATTCCGGAAACTGTAGGGCTGAATGTATTGCTACATTAAAAACACTAAAATTAGATCATTAACGAGACCAGCTATAATACTTATGCTCAAAATCTCTCAATAAGTATCACAGAAAAACAATCAGAAAGACGTACCCATAAAGTTAAAAAAAAAAAAAATAGAACGAAGAGAGAGAGAGAGAGAGAGAGAAATTCTAAAAATAGAGAAAATGTATGTAACTCTTATAGATAAAGCTGCCGTAAGCAGAAATTTTGGAATGAAGTGTTGAAGTTCAATTGACTAACTTGAGTGATATGAGAATTTAAAATTTAAATTGCTAGGGCGTATTTAGAGTCAGCAACCACTTCGTAGCATAGTTGGAAACTTGAAATTTAAAAATTTGGATTTATGAATATTGTTTAATGATTAAGTTCTCGTGATTTTCTACTGATGTGAAAACATTTATAGATAGATTTGTAACGAAAGTATTAATTATTTCCATTTTGAAAACATTATTAATTACATTGTTACTGACATATCACGGGGTATTATTCATAATTCTAATTTTACATCGTTTGTACTTTGTTTCATGTGAGAACAGATTGCTGCACCCCAAACGATGACAGCGGATGTTATGACTGACTTAGCATTTGTCTGTAAAGAACTTTATTATTCAGTGACAAAGAAGGAAATCGACCAATTAGCGATATTCTAATATGGAATTACTCCATGTTAGAATATCGCTTGTGAATCCGAAAATTCTCTTGTGAACGTATTGAATCTATAGGACTCTCGTGTTAACTTAGGGTTTGAGAGTACGATGTCGATTCAGATGTTTATAGTTAGATTTGCAATTCAAAATTACGAAACGTATAGATTGTATGAAGTTCACTAGTTGCGGATTCAGAAAAAAAATTGACAATGAGAGCCCGAAATCGGCAGAAGGGAGGGAGGACTATTGTTGTTTTTTTAAAAGGTTCATAATACTTAACTGTATTTATTTCGTTTATTACTCCTACTTAATTAGTCCTAAAATTAAACTATATATTAACTCAGGCATCAAATTCGAAACTAAAAATTTGCTATACTTTAGATAGCTCGATTCTATGCATGGGTACAACAAACAACTTTGATGTAAAACAACAAAATAAATACTTTTAGTTTAGATGGGATTTCCTGCTCAAGTAGGTGTCGTCCTCATCATTTGACCGAGTCTCAAAATTACAAGGTCCATCGCCAATAGCACTCGTGTTGCTTCTCAGTGCGACGTTAATAAAACAATTACTCATGATGAGGTATGTTATTTTGTTTTGTATATGAAATTATGATGGGAGATAGGTTCGTGCCCCGTGTTCACCCCCTGGATCCACCACTGAATATCTTTGAGTCGTAAAAAAAAATAAGCTGCTGAAACCGTTTCACAAGCTAAGCTAAGATATACTAAACAAAAATTAACCTACAGTAGAAAAAATATTTAAATATATTAAAATCAAAGAAAATCATGAGCTCCACATACATTAAGTTGCATTTCAATTTGTTGCTTTGAAAAAATTATAAAAGCAACAAGCATTCTTTTATAATATAATCTTTTATAAAAAGTTCTAGCAGTAGATTTTTTTTAAAAAACGTATCAATTTTAGATAAGAGGAATGATCGGAATTATGCTTATATTTTATGTGATAAGATTCGTTTACATGACGCTTGGCTTTGAGAAAGATCAAATTTCCTATATAATTGGGCAGAAATTCAAGTGATGTATCTTACTATAAACATTCTTTAACCGACACTCGTAACTATCTTATTGAATAAATTTTCGGGTAAAATGTATATAAATTGTGTGTCAAACGCAATCTTCTGAATTGATGAATGTGTTTATTTTAGAATGATTACGCTTATCTATTCAGTGAATTGAGTTGTATTGCTAAGATACAAGTTCACTCTGAATTGAAATGATTCACCAAATATTGGGCATTACTGAATTCTTAGATGCAAGTTCTTTCTTCGATATTATACATTACATATCGCGTAAGTACTGATAAAGTTTTTTTGAAAGTGCCAGATAATTTCATTTCGAAATGTATAAAAAAAAGAGTTTATTCTTGATAATTGCCATAAAGAGTTTGTTTACTTGAAATCATTCATGTAAAAGTTGTTCACTTATTCTCCTCAGACGTATTTATAAGTTTTTCATCTTTGGCAAGATTTCTGTTATAAATCTTCAAGATATATATATATATATTCTTTTGGTTGTATGTGCTTTTTAGGAAAATCTCTAAAATACCCACCAAAGGGGCTTTTGTTTTCGTACAACCATAAAAACATGTCGTTCCCGACAACTTTTTAAAATAAAGTGTGAAATGCACGTGACTTGATTAAATGAATTTATTTCAATCTATTTTATTGAAAAATGTAATTTATTTCAACCGATTCACAATTAATTTCGTTTTCAATTACAGTCGCCTCGTTGAAGTATTAGAGTTAAGAATAGAGATTATTACGTAAAAAAATTTTTTTTTTTCATTTTACGTCAGCAATAAGTACATTTAGCTTAAAATATATTTATTTTAATAACTTATCATTTGTTTTCATTTTAGTAATAATTTAATAATTATTTTTTAAAAGAGTTATTACCTTTGATTTGGTTTTAAAATGTTAGCACCTAAATCTGTCTTTTGCAAAACTTAGAACAGAAAAATTTGAAGAGTGTATGTCACATTTTTTATTTATTTTAATTTCATCTATAATTTATATATTTGTTCGAGACTTACAGAAATTTTATGTAATCAAAATATTTATTTCATATCCATATATTTAAAACATTAATTAGAAATTTCTAGCTAAATTCATAGTGTCAATTTATCGTTTAAAGATTAAATACCTAAATTGAATAAATTTATTAAATGAGGTCTACGTAAGTTAAATATAAAAGTTTGCAAGATATCTCTTAAATATGTAATTTTAACATTTTACATTATTCTAATTTTTTTTCAACAATGCATTTGCTTTATATAAAAGAAATAACTCGTTCTTATATCAATCATATTCATCGACTACAATTTAAAAATACATTTTAAAGATAATATGCTCATTGCTTGGCAAACAAAAATTTTACAGAGCATATAAATAGAGATTGTTAATGACTGCAGCTCAGATATATAATTCTATTTAAGGCAACTACATATTAGGAGGTGAATATAATTTTTTGTGGTACTATGTATTTTTAGTCTTGCTATAAAAGTGCATGGTTTCTTCGCCCCCATTAAAGTGAATCATATGGGTGCTATTTTATCTTGAATATGTCTCTTTCATTTGTTAGTTATAAAATGTTAAACATGCTTCAACAGCGCAATAGAGGATATATCCAGTTAGGGTTTATGACACAAGAGCCAAATCTGGTCATGCTGCGCCAAACGTCTGTCTGTGATTTAGACGTTATATATCAAGAATGACTTAAAAAGGAATAACATAGTTGGACTGAGAGATGCAAGCGTTTCAAACAATTGTCCACCTTCATGACTATTCAAACATAATCGTTACGAGGTGTTACATTGGGTTTTCTACATAACAAAGTGGTGCTGTACTCTAGCGGCCTTAATATTGCGACGGATGACATCACTAAAACGTTGCTTATGTAAAACAGATGATGTAGTTTCCTAAAGATTGATTGCGAGTAGACCTTGATGGTCGTCACAATGGTCAAAACATTCCATCGAAAGTTAAATTTTTTTTTTCGATAGCGGTGAAGATTTTCATTGAAAAATGAGTGTAAACGTGATTTAAGCAAGCGAGTAAGACATTTAAATAGATTTTTCTTTGTCTATTTT
Source organism: Nephila pilipes (assembly GCA_019974015.1). Taxonomy (NCBI): domain Eukaryota; kingdom Metazoa; phylum Arthropoda; class Arachnida; order Araneae; family Nephilidae; genus Nephila; species Nephila pilipes. Next base: position 9,289 of record BMAW01114024.1, read on the forward strand.
ATTTTTCTTTTTATTCTGATACATATTTAAATGAATAAATTAAGAAATATTATGTGGCTACTGTAGTCTAGAGGACATGGGCGCGGATGGAGGTTTTCGTCGAGTCATGGATTCCAGTCCTGATGCCATAGTGAGGGCTCGATGCACGTCAAATATGCCAGCTCAGGTGTCGTCCTCGACACTTGACCAAGGCTCAAAATTACGAAGTTCGTCACCAATAGTCCTCGGGTTGTTTCTCAGTGTGACGTTAATAAAACAATCTCTCTCTAAGAATAGCATCGAACATATTTAATTTAAGCGAATGTAATATATTTAAATGTTTGTTTAAAATTTTGGTATTTTAATCAAATTTTTAGAGAATAATTTGTTAAATGATTTTGTTAAGCAGAAAATTCCAGATTTATATTTTATATATATGAAATTTTTTGATCTTTACGATATTATTGAAGTAATGAAAAAATTGAAAATTATAGATGAGAAAATTTTAAATTAATTTTAAGTGGATTTGTTAAGAATATTTGATGATATAATGTGATTTAGTATTGATTCATAGTTAACGTACAATATATTAGTCATTCTACTTGTATTGGGAAAGATTATGCATTCTTTTAGATTTTTCAACCATACACTTCCTTTTAATAATGAAAAATATATAGTTAAAATTAATCATTAGAAAAAATAAAAGTTGGGAAAAGTTAGTTATAATATCATAGTTTATTTTTTTAAAAAGCAGACCTATAAATGAGGTTTTCTCCCCAATTCTTTAAATATAAATGAACTGGTGTTAATGTAACTAACCTTCTGTAGCACGAATTTTAAACATCTTACTCTCTTACAAACGGTTGTTTTCCTCTTCCACATATTCATCCAAACCTATTAATAATACTATGTCTAGATCATCCAATCTCAACTATTGTTTTTGTCGATACATTTCGTCCATCTTTTCCGCTTTATGGCCTCTGGATATCCCTATTATAGGAAACACTGTAGTCGACGCAAAAAGACGACCGTCATTTTAGTAATGTCATCTACCGCAATATTACGACCACTAAATAATAGCTTCGTTTTCTTAGGAAACCGTAGATTTAGAAACAATTGCTGATTACGGTGAAAAGATTTAAGAATGTGCCATAGTGTGGATGACCTCCCGTTCTTTCGCAAACTTTGAACCCATCTTGCAATTCAAAAGACACCCAGAAGATGCACACTGTCGAATCTCCTGTTAATTGCCATACCATTTACATTTTCTTAGCGGATAAATACTTGATACGAAAACGCTTATTATTATGTGCCCAGTCACTGATAGCCTATCACCATTGCCTCCATCTAGCAAAACCATTATGAAGTATGTATTATTTGAATTTATTGCTAAACGGAACTGTATTCGTATTTAGTAGCAAATCAGTATCTGTTTCTCTGGATAATGGAAGCTTTGTGATTAACACTTTATTCCTACTTTTGCTGAAGAATGATAATCCAGAATGTTAAAATGATAATTGAAAGTGACGATCAGTCATTCATAATTATGATAAAAAAAACATTAAGATCTCTATTAATATGCAGTGCATTGTGCCTCAATCTATACATTTTTTCGAACACTTCTTATTACTTCACACTATGTAACAGTGTGGCACAAATCTTTTAATCAGTTTTTCGCCTACTTTCCGATAAGACAAAACCTTGAAATTTT
>BMAW01114026.1:0-12443 GCA_019974015.1 Nephila pilipes
TGCTGCAATAAAGCTAATGACTCGCTATGGTCTCCACTGTTCTATTCCACGTTCTGTGACCACATCTGTTGCTCTGGTGCAGAATAGTAGACGTGTCTTCCCATTAAAAGATTGTAGTAAAGAGTCGTAACAGGAAGCCTAAAATTTCACTGTTGTGATGTGTTTCACGAGTTCAGCCGAGAAACCATTGCAATTGGTCAGCCGCTAAATCGATTGCACGGTGTCATTTTATTAGCGTTTTCACGTCGCTTCAAATGAGTTTTAAAAATTATAAGTTCACAAAGACAGTTGTCAACGTTCCTAGAAATCTATATTTACCCATTTGTCTCACACGATATCCTCAATGACAAATGTTGATTATCTGGTTCATTCGTTTCTATCGGTCATTAAAATACCCAAAGTCACGAAGTGCGGAATAAATTGTCGAAAATTGATAAGACATGCGCCCATTATCTGTTCGAAACATTAATTTTGCCTTTTCTCCGGGTACTTTGAAATTAACGACAAAGGTCGCGGTAAGCTGTCTGCTGACGTTATCTTATCTGTTTGAAATACATGTTCACTTCATTACATCCACTCTTCTGATTCTGAATAACAGCATATATTAAAAATGAATGATTACAAATATTCTCACATTTTAATAAAGAAAGATTAAATATGAAGCTACTACTTTTGCTCAAAGAAAATGAATCAATAGTTATAACGGACCATTTGAATAAATATTTAGAATTAATATTTGACAATATTTTGTTCGACAATTACATTATGAACGGAATCTTTATCTGGTCTTTCAGCCGTATAGCTAAATTTTATTCAAGATTTAACCCGTTCTTTCGAAAGTTAAAATAAAAGCTGTCTCATCAATAGTAATAGTGTTTTTATTACAATAGCACACCTTTACACCAATCTTTATTTCACTGTTCATGCCAAAACAAGAATAAATCGTTATCAAATTGAGTCTAATAAATAAGAACTAAAATTATTCATTAGAAATATAAACAACGAGTCACTCCTTTATAAAGATTTTGTTAAACGTGACGAGTCCTGTGGCTTCTCACCGTTATTTTCAAACAGCTTCGAAAGCTTCAGAATTTTGAGAAACATACAACAAAATGAGCGCAACAGAAAATATAATTAAAATTCACTCACCGCACAGGTGAAAGCGCTTGAGCGTGTCGATTCTTCATTGCCCTTGTCATCTCAAAGAGAATGTTTTATTATCGTGGTCACAGTAGCGTTATTTGTTTCTTTGAGTTCTTTAAAGCGCCTAGTATAGTGTTATTCTGACACGGTGTACAGATCAAGCCAATGGAGCTACCACTGATATTGGAAACATTATATTGGTCGTTTCCATAATTATACTGATAAAATATCACTCTTCCTCATTTGAGCATTGGCATGGGTCCGATAACAAAAACGCCAAATGGTCATCTGGTACAGACATATTCATAAGACAAACAGCCTTAACAAAATTGCTTGTTAAATTGTCGGAAAATCTTCACTTTATGTTTATTTATGATCATTTATTTTCTTTATTTTCAGTAGATTTGTCTATTGTAAGAAATGTATTGTTTTAAAGACGTTTTTAAGATTAAAACAAAATTGGTTTAATTTACTCTAAAACTGCAATTGTATTTCAGTAAATGACAAAATTAACATATCAATAAGTTCTAATAAAACAATATTATTAGTCTATGTCATATACCAAATAATAAATGATTTTCAGTTCACCCTCAAACACGTGGTTAGATAATGCAGTAATATAATTATCTCACAATTTTCGAAAATACTTGCTAAAGTTAATGCTATAGAACAGAAGAACAATGAAAAGTTATCAATGGAGAGATATAATATGTCGATGAGCCTAAAAAGGCCTGGTACGAGCGCGAAGTTTATGTCATGAATACATTTTCAATCTTTTGTCATTAAAGAGAAAACTTTGAGTCAGCAATAGTAACAGACAGAAGTCAGCCAATTTCACTATCACAGTATTCATCTCGGAGTTTCTCATTTCGGCAGGTTCCGACGAACTTCACAGACCAGAGGGTTTCAGTGTCTTCATACCTTCCTTCTGGTACCACAGTTATAAATAAATACGTTTGCCAGCGAATTTCAGTTCGACAGAAAAAGGAAAACATTACTACTATTAATTGAAGATGTTATATTAAGAGTCGAGCGCTAAAGTTCAGAAAGAGTTCAATATAGACGACTGGCGCATTATCGTTCAAGAAAAGCACCGCAAAGATACGACACGACGCTTTCCGAGTTGGCGATCATTCTAGAAGACTATAGGTTTGTTATCTGTCAGGTTGTGATCACTGAATCATTTGAACTTATGTCCAACATAATTAAATTTATGAGACAAAGACGGAAGGGGCTCTTCATGGCAGCGAGCTTTTCTTGGGACTCGATAACTTTTACTAAGATGAAACAGCTCGTCATTTCAAACATCAGCTGCGAAGACAGCCATAGCAGAGCGCCATTAAACGGGGCCGAAATTCTGCGCAATGCTATCGAACTCAAATAAAGCCTTCAAGTTTTCCGTGAAATACGATAGTCCGTTGAAACCACGGAGCTTATTTTGCAAGTTTCATGGTGCCGCTGGTTTCGCTGTCTCGGGTGACAAGAGCCTTTATCTTCTTAGCTGGGCGGTACACATCAGACGGTCAGAATTGATAACCAAATAGTTCACTTTGAGATCAATTTAAACCGCATCTCTTAAAGCTTCGGGATGGTAAAATTACTATTTGCCAAACAAAGCCGAAGACGTTCAACGATTCATCAGCCGAAAATATTGACATGCTCATCAATGAGTCAACGCCCACATGCTTATGACGGGTTATAATGCTGATGGCCTCTGGTATCAAAAACCGGTGCAGTTACCGCCCCAACGGCGAGACAAACGAAAGTTTGATTCAGACTGGCCTGATACAGTATCCTCAAGATGTTGTTAGTGACTTAAATGTTTGCTCAAGAGGTTGGTCAAGCGAACGTCAATTGTGCCAACAAGAACGAAGAAAAATATGAGTATACGAACAGAAAGAAGCTGTACCTCACCAACATAGTTAACAAGGCCGAGTGCTATCTCACGAAGCGGTGACGTTTTCAGTTCTTCGTCATACTCGTCGCTCGTCTCGATTACCCGTCTGAGGCCCCAGAAAATCATGAAAGTCAACGGTGAGCCACCATCAACTTTGCGTCGACTGTCGTTAAAACAATAATGCACTTTCGAACGCTAACGGTCATTTTCACCGAATGCACATTTCCGGGATTGAACCACGCCATTTCGGGTAGCCACTTCACACACTTCACTATTAGAAATTAGGTTGTCAACAAAACGTATCGAGAACCGCAATCACACCACGAGGTCATTTCAAATTGAATACGAAAACAGGCAGCGTAGAAGTCCCCAGCCAGATGAAGTGCCGATTTTTGTCGAGCACGCAGACACTCAAAATACGACGGCTAACGGCGACGCCCAGACGGAAACGTTCTCACTTTCAACAACAAAGGAATTACATTGAAAAGCATCTGTTTCACCGGCACTCAAATAAAGAAATCATCGCATCTTTGCAATGCCTTCATGACGTTATTACCGCGATTACACCACTTTCAGCAAAACAATCAAATTAAAGTTAGCGACATCATTCATTGGTTTCTTTCAGCTCAGCATCACGGCGTCGTCGTTCAGGTTTATTTTTCCTCACTGAATATTCTCCGGTTCTGAAGTTATTTGGGAAATTTGATATTATTTCGTTCTTAATAAATCGTATCAATATTTTTGATCAGTAACTGAAGATAGTACAGTGTTCCAATACAAAGCTCGTTGCTGGAGCATGTTTCGTTACAGGTGCATTTCCGATATCAACAAACAAAATCGTTCTCATAACGACTCGACATGAATATTGTTTTTCACTCTTAGCCGCATGGCTTTATCAGGCATTCGAACCAAATAATCGGTGAAGCTACTCATCTCTTTCTATGGCGGGACTATCTCGTTGCTGTACTACCAGTGCAAGCTACTATTCACTATCACTCTTTAAAACTTTTATTAAGTCATAAAGCCTGCTTGGTTACAGAAATAGTGTCACCAGTTTGTCGCAGTGTCGAGTTTCGATCTTCTGTATCTTCACCGTAATAGATTTAATTAAACTGTTGAGTATCTTCAACCAAAGTAGTCGATATGAGTTGTAGTCCATCAAACCAAGGCTTGACCAACGCCTCGTTTATTTCGGATTAGGCATCACCATAATAAAATGAGATTATCCTGTTCGTCAGATTAGCAACACGCCTTTCATCGCACAGCCTGTCTTTCATAGCGACCGAACGTTAGCAGAAACTCATTCTTTCATCAGTTCATTTTGCGAGATCGACGTAAGTTAGTGCTCGAGAGCAAAAGCAATTATTTGAAAATGCCAGTTCTGAAAACACTAGTAATTAATGAAAGCAGCCATATTCTTTGACAGCTTTCAGGCGACGAGCGCACAGAGAATATGCACAGCATAACATTTGTATCCCCACCACTAGTTTCCTCAATTTCAAGCATATTATATCAACGTTTATACTTGAAAAATGTGTCACAGGAATTTAGAATTCTCATCATTTCTTTAAAGGGTGAAAAAGACAACGCGTATCATGATGTTAGGCCAGAAAATGAATATTCAACTGTTAAAATGTTTCTTTAGTTAAGATTTAAATTGGTTTTTCTTCTGAAGTTCTTTTTCAAAGAACATAATAACGTAACATTTACCTACTACGACACTGGCTCAAAGAGTCGTTAAGTCCAGTTCCTTTTTACCGAGGTCGGTGACCGAAGATTCGTTGTTTCCAGAGTGATTATTTCAGCCCGACAACAAACATTCCCGACCGGGAGGACAACCAGACTATTATTTAAATCGTCATCAGACGGAAATGAAAATCATACTACAAACAACGAGACTAAGTATTCAATCAACGCTTCAACATTTGCACAGTTGTCTGTGAGAGTTGCTTTTTGCAATTCAGGAAACCGCGAATCACCGTTGTGTTTTGATACGAAGGCGTCAGGAAAAGAAAATAAAAAGTCTGATAGATATCATTTGTTTTGGCAGAAAGCACTTAGCTTAGTATTGTAAAATAAACTGAATTGCGAAATATGTCATAGTAGGAATCATGTTATATTATTATGTTCTTGAAAAAGAATTGGAAAGAAAACAATTTTAACAGCATCTGCTAAAAGAAAACATTTTAACAAGATATTCATTTTTCTGGCCTAGCATGAAAAACGATACAAAAGTCGACATAGTTTTCCTGCCAGTTACAGTTGAAAGAAATGATGAAATTTCATAATTCCTGTAACACGACCTCATGAACTTTTCCAAATTATAAACGTTGATATAATATGCCCCATTGAACCTAGTAGTAGGGGATACAAATGTATACTGTGCGCAATATATCAATGCACTCGATGCCCTGAAGCCATTTGTCTAAGGAATGTAAAAGCAAAATAGACTTTCGATGCATTGTTACAAATATTTTCAAGAACTGGCATACCAAAAATAATTGCTGCCGATCAAGGCACTAACTTTACATCCAGTCTCACAAAATAATTTATTAAAAGAATAGGATCTTCCTCTATGTTTTTTGTTCCGGGACACCCACAATCCAATGGTCTCGTTGAAAGATGAAATGGTGTATTGAAAAATATGATACATCATGTTATGAGGAAAACCTAACGATTGGGATAAGTATATACATTTTTATTATGGGCTTATCGTGAAGTACCTAATCAAATAACAGGCGTTAGTCTATTTCAAATGTTATATGGACGACGTTCCTACAACTCTCTTATCGATTCTAAAAGACTTTTGGACTGAAGACATTCCTCTACCCAACGGACAATTAAAATCTATTACGAATTATCTTAAGGCTCTGAAGATCAAACTTCAACTTGCTGCCGAGCAAATTGGTATTACTTCTTCTACTAACCAAGCAAACTATGCTTATGACCATAATTATCACAAAAAGTTTTAAAATTTTGAAATAGGTGATAAATTTATTGTGCTTGCACCTGATAGTACATATATAATGTACGCGAGATGGACATCTCCTTCCACCATCTTAGAAAAGTGAAGTGCTCACAGTTATTTAGTTCAAATGCCTGATAATAGTGTAAAACACAACCATGCGAACAAAATTAGAAAAAATAATATTCAAACTAACAACATCGGAGTCATTTATGAGAACGATTTTGACTTTGGTGATATCGGAAATACACCTGTAACAAAACATACTCCAGCTAACGAAACTTGTATTAAGGAACACTAGCATACTTCTCTTCTGAATTCTGATCAAAAACAAATTATTACAGATTTATTAAATAAGAACCAAGTAATAATATCAGAACCCCCCAAAATAGCTAGAATTGGGGAATATTCAATCAAATTGAGGGCAAATAGTAAACCTAAAAGGCAACGACCTTATCGGATGCCTGAAATTTTAAAAGAAGTAAACCAATAAATAGATGATATCATAACTTTAGGTTTAATTGAACCCTTTGAAAGTGAATATAGTCACCCAGTAGTATATGTATCATAGAAAGACGGTACAAGAAGATTACGTGTGGATTTCCTTTATTTGAATTCTCGGACAGAACCAGATGCTTTTCCAATGCCGAATTCAACTGATTTGATTAATAAGAGAGCTATTTAGAAAGTAAGGAACGTTTCCGTCTGACGTCACTAGGCGCGTGCCGATCACGCCGCATATTTCCAGTGTCTGCGTGTCGGCATCTCAATCGGCATCCAGCCATCACAACGGGGACATTTCTACGCTGCCTGTTTTTCGATATTCAAATTTGAAATGTGAGCCGCAATTGAAAATCCAGCCAGAGGTGTTTAGATACGGTTTTGTTGGCAAAACCCAAACCTATGGAAATTTATCTGCAAGGTGTGAAGTGTACGGAAACAACGTAATGAATGAAAGTTCAATCCGGAAATTGGCCCAGTTTTAAAATGGCTGAACTAACGTTCATGATGAAGAGAAGAGGACGCCTAGGCATTGTGACTGACGAACTAGTCGGTGTGTTGATAAAAGATTCGTGAAACCACCGTTTCAATGACGGAGCTGCTTAGTTTTTCACAAATTTCAAGGACTTTGTTGTTAGAAATTGGCCACAATCGGTGATCGCAGGCGGCACTCTAAGACGAAGGAATTTCAAAGCTTGTCCATATAAGTGCCTCAATTTGCTTGGTAACTATGCTGAAAGTAGAATTTAGAAGGCTGCTCTTCTGATGTATATAATATTTTTGTTCTTAGTTTCTTTTAATCGTTCCTACTTCTTCGAATAGCCCTCTTAGAGTAGCAAGCCCCAAATTCATAACTCCTGCTCTGTCTTTGAAGGATACTGTAAATCAGAATGAGTCCTGAATCAAATAATCAACTTCGTTTGTCACTCATAGAGATAATTTGTGCTTTCGCAGTTATGTCTTTGATCTGAAGAATACAGCCGCTAACCAACGTACCATTAATCAACTTTAACCCATCGCAAAGCATATGACGATTAGTGTATTGATGACATAGTAATATTTTCAAGTAGCTGGATAGATCATTCACATCTTGAAGCTGTTTTATGTAGCTTAAAGCTAATTTTACCATCAAACTTAAAAGTGTTTTGTGAATCTCAAGTGAAACTTTGGACATGTGTAAGTTCTGGCAACCATTCACCTGATGCTGAAAAGTACTGCAATTAAGAATATTTTACCACCCGAGACTAAGAAAGATATAAGAAGTCTCTTAGGTCTTCTGTCATATTACCGACCCTATGTTCCAAAAGTTGCTGGAAATAGCGCTTCCTCTTTATAACTTACATACACAAAGCTCCGTGGACAACAACTGACTAAGAATCGTGAAGACCTTGGAAACTTAAGAGAGCCATTTGAAAGTTCCCTGATAGCATTGCACCAAATTTCCAAGCCCCATTTGCTCATCTTCAGACGCTCTATATGGTAGGTGCCTGTCTTACGGTTGATGAAAACTGAAATGACAGGCCTGTTACTATCGCAAAGTTATCAGTCCTACCATAGCAACATAAAGAAAGAAGTTTATTCCATCTTTGCTCATAAATTTGAAAATTATATTTACGGAACATAAGTTCAAGAAGAAGTGATCACAACCCTTAACATACCTGCTAGTGCTCGTCTTCAAAGTGCTCGTCTTCGAGATGGTCGTTATTTCAAAGATTCGAATGTCAGTGTCAGCTATCTTTGCGGTTAAACTTTCTTGAACGATAATGCCTGACTACCAGCCCTTCATCGGACTGAGCCTGAACTATATTGAACTCTTTTCCTGAACTTTAAGATGTCCCAATATTTCTTAATATAATTTTTATGCTTGAATTAATGTATTATTAATGTTTTCTTTTTCTGATGCAGTTTTGGGAAATTTATAAACGTAATTTATTTTCTTTGTGACACCCTTTGAAAGGGAAGGTGTGAGGCACTGGGGCCCTAGTCATGTAGAGTTCAGGGCCTGTGCCAGAAAAATGAAAGCTTCCGAAGACGTAAGATGCCTTGATGAGTTGTTGTTGGCTGAAGAACCAAAGTCCATTCGGTCTAATTTATGAGTGTTTTGTACTTGTTCATTTTGTAAAGTTTTCTTGTAATAAAAAGATTAAGAAATGTAATTCCATGACACCATAAAAACTCAATTATCGTAGGTACTTTTAGAATACATCAGTACTGTATATCTATCTCCATTGTGCTTTTCTACGTTGATTATTTCTGTTCTATTCATTAACTTTAGCAAAATTATTTTTCCGGAAATTAATACTGTCTAATTCATTTATGAGATAAGTTATATTACTGCATTATTTATTACATTGTTTGAGAGTGTAACTAGCAAAATCATTTTGAATATTTGTTATATGATATGACTAATAGCATTCTTGTTTTATTGAACTTATTATTGATATATTTTTGTCATTTACCAAAATACAATTACGGATTTTAAATCATTTCAGTAAATTAAATAATTTTGGTTTTGATCAAATCTTAAAAACATGAATCCTTTAAAATTATTATTTTCTGAAAATAAGAATAAATCTACTAAGAAAATAAAAAAAATAAATGATCTTAAAACCAATAAACATAAAAAATGAAAATTTTCCAGTAAATTTAAAAATTCATAATTTTTTATTCATATATTTGGAAATATTTATCTTATAGATATATCTATTAGGTATTATTTAGCATTTTTTTTTATTTATCAGTTATGCAAAGTATAAATGAGAAAAATGTTTGATATTTTATCTAGTATAATTGTAAAAAATTGCAGTAGTATAAATATTTTCCAAGCTATCAGTGAGCCCTTAAACTCCATATTTATGAAAGCGATCGGCAACACTTGTGTCAAAATTTTCTTTGCGAATAACCTATTCCCTAGAGAAAGAAAGGCACTTTAAAATTCAAAAAAATAAATAAAAGCATACATACATTTTTGACTTTCTTAGAACATATTCTCTTTGAAATGAAGCAAAAAAAAAAAAAAAAAAAAAAAAAAAGAGGCAGAAATGGAAAAGAATCGAACTGACTTTTACGCTCAAACGCTTTCACACTTTTTTTTTTTATATTACTTGGTGAGTGGATTTTTGAAATTCAAAATTTCTTTTCTGATATTTGCCGACATCATTTTTTGTTGTATAGCAAACCTCAAAATTCACAGAAACTCAGAAATACATTTTTCTTTAAAAATAACAAGGTAGAAATTTTAAGTTTCGATATATATGTCACGGATTTTAAGCAAAAATGTTTATAAAGGGTATTTCGTTGTTTGCTATTTCTCATGGAATAATTTTGGATTTATTTATTTATTAGACTCAATTTAAATAGCAATTTATTCTTATTTTGAAGCATGAAATTTGGTAAAAAATAAAGATTCTTGAATTAGTAAAGGTGTAAAAAACTATTATAATAAAAAACACTATTATAATTGGTAAGATAACTTTTATTTTGCTTTCAGAAGAAACAGGTTAAATCTTTAAGAAAGACGGGAAATAAAATTTTAAACTAAATTCTCTGAGAAATACCCTTTTAGAAATTAGAATAAAAAGATTCATTCATAAATGTATTGTCAGACAAAATAATGTATCAAATGTATTAATTCTAAACGTATTTATTCAAATAATTCCGTTATAACCTATTGATTCATTTTCTTTTATAAAACGACAAAAAAGAAATATTTGCTTCCTTGTTTAATCTTTTCTTTTGTAAAAAAATGTAAGGAATAACATAATCATTCATTTTGATTTATTTAATATATACTGTTATTCAAAATTAAGAGAAATTGGATATGTAAATGAAAATTATTGGGCGGAACGTAAAACTCATATTTCCAAACAGAGATGCAAAGATAACGTAAGCAGACGCTTACGATTGGATTTTTAAAATGAGAATAGACATGTTTAGTCGATAATTTCTCAAAAAGTACGGAAAAAAGGCAAAATTAATGTTTCAAGACAAAAAGATGAAAACTTTTATTACTCATTAACCTAACTTTCATAATTTTGCTAAACATTTACAGAAATATGTTTTATGAGCGCTCTTATCAATTTTTCGATTATTTTATTCGCACACTTCAGTGACTTTTGGGGTATTTTTTGTAACATGCGATAGAATTCAAAAGCAAATAGTTAAGATAAGTAGCTATCAACGTTTGAATATTGGGATAATATGACGAATCATTGAGAAATTTGGGGATAGGTAGATTTAAATACCGATTTCTAGGAACGTTATTGTAATGCTGAACATTGTGCGGAGCTTATGGAGGCAATTTTTTTTTTAAAACTCATTTGTAGAGAACTGACGTAGGTTTAGTCATCCAAGAGCCCAACGACGACTAATAAAATATTTTCCGTTACAGTGGTGCGTAACATTAGTACAATAGTTTCTCAGCTGTTTCGTGAACTTTTTACATCCACAACAATTGAAATTTTAAGAGCTACTATTTACAGAATGCTACTGGGTAGAAGTCTTTTAGTAGGAAGACTTGCTTTTTACGTCCTACCCAATTCTACTCACAGAACAGCCAGATTAGCATGATTCACAGAACATTAATATTGGAATAGGAATTAGTGGGGGACCATTCTATTCACTGTTGAGTCCACATTTAACTTAACCTATGATTCTCGACAGGAAAGAACAAGGGACCCTTTGTTTGTGCTCTAACATCCGAGAAAGATGGTCGGACAATCTCGGAAGTGCGCATATGACTCCATGTTTTTGACAGAGACAGGGTTTGTGGATAAGATATATGAAGGGAGTCTTGGACCACATGTTCTCCTATTTAGGGGTTAAGCTGATCCAGATTTCATTTTTAAAGAGGAACACGTTCGTCCTCATAGAGTTTATCTGGTTGACGAATTTTGGGAAAGATAGGAAATTCGCCGGAATGATTAGCCGGCCAGATTCCCAAACCTTAACCCTATCGAGAATACTTTTGATGCTTCTCGGAAGACAACTGAAACTTGCCCGTCTTCTCCGAGAGCTATTTAAGTCTTGAACACAGCATAGCTGGAGGAGTGGAATTGACAGTTTATTCTTTAACTGTCTCATTTTAGGTATGAATTTACATTTTGATAACTGTATAAATTTAAGAGAGATAATACCCCTTTAACAACACCTTTTTTCATCAATCGTATTGACTTCCTTTGAAATATGTGTGTGTATTAACTGTTGTATACATTAAAATCTATTTCTTTTGAAGATAATCAATCGAAAAGAAGTTCTCATAATTTTGAGCAGCTGTGTCATATAAAAATAATCAGATGGTCAGTTCCTTGCATCTAAATAATAAAAGTTATGAAAATATTTTATAATGTTTATTACATTCGTATTTATATTCAGTCTAGAAGAGTCCTTTATCTAATACAATACAGATTATAGAAGAATATAATTATAATTCCTATTTCCTGAAATATGTCATGAAAACTGATGTTATTTTATAATGCAATAAAATATCTCTTTCCACAAAAATGTTTCACATGACTTCCAGTTATCTTATTATTATTTTTATTTATTTGTTAAAGTTACTAAGATTATTTTCTGTTTTTAACTATTGCTAATTTAACTTATTTGTAGTTAAAACAATTATTTATCTAAGAAAAAAGTTCGGTCTATCATTATCACATAACGACAGCTTCATTAAAGGTAAAAATTAATATTTATCATAAAATGTAGCATTTTAATTTTTTCTGCATTTTTTTCATTAATATTTCTTTAATTTTTGAGTGTGTTATAAAAAAGTTGCATCAACTGAAAAATTAAGTTGAAATTTTATAACAAAATGCAACCTAACTTTTTTCTTTTTTATTATTAAAACAAAATGAAATATCTGAAGATCAACTATATATAAAAAAGAAATTATGGATCCTTTTATACTAATTAATATAAGTCACATTGTAAAATAAA
>BMAW01114027.1:0-18325 GCA_019974015.1 Nephila pilipes
GCTGAGCGTTAAATCCGTGAAACGGAACAGGGTAGCCACATTTGGCAAAATACTGCCAAATAATTCTTGTCGCCAAGGATAAACCTTTCCTGAATTCTGGTTCCCATTTTTTTTAATAGAATGACTTACAAACTTTCAAATGCATGTTTTGATTTTATGAGTATTATGAATTTCTTAATATGCTCACAAATGTATCTTTTTAAGTAAATTTTAAAGTTAAAAATAACTAACAGTTTTAACTAATATTTCAATAATTTTCTTTAATAAACTTTGCTGCAATATAAAAACGTTATTTTTAAAAACGTTGGTTTTTATATCGAATTATTTTTATCTATTGTTTAATGTATGTATTTTTTCGGAAAAGAAGTGAAAAAAATCTTCTATAAGCACTTTTTTATTGCTATTATTCTCAGAAATATAGAATTTTGGTTTGGTTTTATTAACGTCGCACTAGAAGCAACGCAAGAGCATTGCGATGGAATTCGGTTAAGTGGCGAGGACGACACCTGAGCTGGCAAACCCCTCTCTTAACTTCCACACCACGTCAAGGGATGACTTTGAACCCCGACAGATTTAACGTGCATCAGCCCTGGCTACACGGCGGGTCTTTTGTAGTATCAAGATTTGAACCCTCGATTTCAGAACCTCAAGTATATAGAAATAAAATGCCAAGAAAAAAAAATCAGATTTGTTTATTAAATAATCATACTTTCGATAAAACTCAAAACTATTTACTGATTTTCTAAAAGCATTTTATTTAGGCTCTTAAATGTCTTGGCATGAAAAAAAAATATCACACATTTGAAAATCTCGGAAAATCTGATTACAAAACACAATGTAAATGGTTTAATTAAATTCTCCCAATTTGACAAATAATTTTATACAAATCGTCTTAATTAGAATATTTCAAATTTGTTTCAGTGAGGATAAAGTGTTTTGCCTCTTACATGAAACATGTACAATTATATTAATATTTTCGATATTAGAATAACAGTAATCGATTTAATAGCACTTAATTTATTTTTTATCCTCTTAACAACAAATTCTTCCTTATTAATACTTTACTCAGAATGTAAATTATAGTTTTGAATATGGAAGAAAATCCGACTATTGAGTTTGTGACTTCTTAATTCAAATTTTGACTCCTTTTAATCAAACATGTCATTTCTTTTATCAGACTCTGAAGGAATTTTGCATTAATCGTATTGGTAAGAGAATATCTTAAGGAAAAAACTGAGAAAAAGTCTGGTGAAACAAAAGTTTAGGAAAAAATTTAATTACATCACAGCTGGGAAACACTTTCTGAAGCATTAAAAATTGTTAAAAGAAAAAAGTAGAAAGTTATATTTATGAGAACACAATTTTTAAATTAATATAAGTGTTTAATTGTAATAGCACTTTGCTTCAATTATCTATTCTTTAAGTATATGACTTTAGAAAAATCAGCCTCTTTCTGTCTTTAAATTGTACATATACGAGTATGCTATTCCATTCAATAGTAAACTAAGTTTGGGTATAATGTATTATTTTTCATGATTTTTTTTTTAAACAGCTTTGATTTTCCTGGCTATTATCTATTTCGTTCCGTTTGTCAACCATATTAGGAGAGGGATATTTTGCACTTGGAAAATTTATAAGCTGCTTGAAGGTGTTTGTCTTAGCTATCATAATTTTTTTAAAAAAATTAATATTCCTTAACTGTAAAATTTTCATTTTACCAGTTCCGATTCCAAGAATATTAAAAGAAAACTTTTTTTTTTTTTTAAAAAAAAAAAAAGAAAATAATTTAATAATAACTGTATAAAAAAAGAGCACATTGGTGGCTAAATCTGTTCTTTTCATAAAACTTTAAATTTTTTTTTTATTTAAATATTGATTTACTGAACCAAGGAAAAAGAACATTTTTCTTATAATACTCTTTGAAAGCAACTTTCAAAACTCCACCCCACCCCACTTGCTTCAGAAATTGCTAAATATATCAAAACCCTTAAAATTAATAAAGCTCCAGGCAGAGATGGAATCACGAATAAAATGGTCAAATATCTACCTCATCCATGCATATATCAACTACGTAACATCATTCAAAACATGATAGATCTCGGTCACTTTCCGAATTCTTGGAAAATTGCAACAATAAACCAGATAAGAAAACCTGGTAAAGATCCAACAAAACCAGATAACTATAGACCAATCTATGGAGTACTATCAGTTCTCAGCAAAATAGTCGAAAAAATAGTTCACAACTTCTATAGAGAAACCGACATCCTGATTCATGAGCAACATGGCTTCGTACCAGAGCTCTCCACATCACACCAACTACTCCGAGTGGTGGAACTAATCAAAACCGGATTCTATAACGGTCGACTCACAGGGGCAGTTTTCCTTGATATTCAGAAAGCTTTTGATCCAGTCTGGCATACTGGTCTACTCTACAAACTGATAAAAATTAATACCCACACCTAATTAAAATTATTAAATCATACTTAGAAAATTGAAATTTCTCTGTTATAATAAATGATACATACTCATCATCAAGAACAATTGCAGCAGGAGTATCGCAAGGTGAAATTTTATCTCCAACCCTTTTCAACTACTTCGTAAACTACATCCCAAAACACCCAGGCACAACTCTCTGTATGTATGCAGACAACACTGTGATACTAGCACGTCACTACTTCCCAAAAAATATAGGCTACGCACTAAACAACCACCTCTAAGACCTAGAAGTATGGTACTCTACTTGGAAAATAGCCCTGAACGTTTCTAAGACAGAGGCCGTCTTCTTTAACGAAAATAATAGAAATATTGAACCTGATATTTATTTAAATAATAATAAAATCCCCTGGTCCGGGTCTACAAAATACCTAGGAGTAACACTAGATAAGAAACTCACTTTCAAACAACACGTCACACTAATTAAACAGCAATATAAAGCTGCTGTAAGTAAAAATTCCCCCCTTATCGCGCGTAATTCTACATTAAGTAGAACCAAAAATATGCTTATCTATGCACTGATACTTAGACCTATTCTGACTTACGCCTGCCCTGTCTGGTCCCACTGTGCAAATACAACTTTAAATACCCTAGAAAAATCTGTCTAATATACTCCGAACTATAGTAAAAGTCCACTGGTATATGCATACTGCAGCTATAAGAAATTCTTTAAAATATCCAACCCTCAAGAACTTCATCAAAAAGCTCGCAAGAAATTTCTTTAATAAAATAGACAACTCCACCAATAGAGCCATTCAAGCAATAGAAAAATATACTCCCATCAGAAATAATCAACTCTTGCACAGACCACGTGAAATACTACTTGATTAATTCTCAATTTATCATCATCATTAAATTTCTACATTGATTCCTGCAAATATCCACTTCAAAATGACAACCATTAACAGCAACCAATAGGAGCTCACCCAGCAACCAATAAGAACACTCCTTCTCGCAACGCGAGATACGCCAACAAGCTATCTTCAAACCAGACTAGAGGAATAAGTCAGGATACTTCTACCAACGCAACCAGTGAAACTTTTACTCTCCTGTATTATCATTCAATATTATATTAATTAACCTCTTCATTAATTTTATTTTAATATTAATTATATAATTAATATTTTAATTATCTATTATAATTTTATTTTAATATTAAAATAGATATCATTATGAACTAAATTTAAATTAGCCAACAAATTTTACGACTCCTTCGTAAAATTTTTAAATTCCGTAATTCTTTTAAAATAACTTCACAGATAATATTTAATAAATATAATATTACTCTATACAAATAAATCACAGAAAATATTAACTTTTAATAATTAATTGTCAAGTATTGCTCGTTTTTCTCCTTTTACCAAGGCAACTCACATTTTCAATATTAATTTTTTTTTACTTCTGGCAAGCTGAAAACCAATGTTCAATCTCAATTCCAATTTAATATTATAACTGGGGATTAAAGCCCATGAGGGCTATGCACCCCAATAATTATTCATGTTGTATGCGGCTTTTTTCTTCTTCTTTTGTGTGTGGGATTCTAGATATTCTGAAAAATCCACCTTGAACTGAAATTTCCTTCCCGTGCGTAAAGTCATCCAAAGAAAAATAGCTCTATTTGCAAGTCAAGAAAGAGAAGGCAATTATAATCATTTCCCTTTATTAGGAAAACTGAAAAAGTTTCCTAATAACGGGTAATTGTTAAGATTAGATATCATCTGCGAAGTGTGGAGGATTGAGAACTCAAGAATTGATTAATAATTCCTGAGTTCGCAAGAATTATTAACTGAACAAAAATTGAGCTTAAATTCAATTCACTCTTTTATTCCATCACTGCTGATATTGACACAGTTTCTGAGGAGTAGCAACCTGATCTTATTGACATGCAGTCAGATCACGATGTGAAAAAAATATTTAATGCTGTGACAATAGTTGACTTTTTCAAATTTTTGACTGCAGGGAAAATGTTCTCAATGTTTGGGTCTACATATATTTGTGATCAAAGTTTTTCTCGCTTGAAAATCAACAAGGATAAATATAAATAGATGCCCTTTGACACACACATTAACTTGCACACAGTGACGAGAATCTCATTCTTGATTTTTTTTTTAAAAAAAAAGAGATAGGGTACATTTGTCTCATTAAACTGATTCTAAAATTAAATCTTTTTGCAGCAATAGATTTTATGAAATTAACACTATAAATAAATTAACACATGGATCAATAAGTTCCGAGACTAACCCAGAGATGGCGCTCGTAGTAAACCAGTAACCAGGTCTTTCTAGAGTACTAACCTTTGCTTGAAACGTGTCAAAATTTTAAGTCGATCGGACCAGAAACAGCTGAGTTATCGAGGTTGGAGTAAAGTCGTTTTGTAGTTTGTTTAAAAAATGGAAAAAACCGAGTTTCGTGTTCTGATAAAACATTGTTTTCTAATGGGTAAAAACACCGTGCAAGCGAAACAATGGATTGAAAAATGTTACCCGGACTCTTGTCCATCAAAAGCAACGATTTGTCGGTGGTTTGCCGAGTTTAAACGTGGTCGTACCGACACAAATGACGCGGAACGCTCGGGTAGACCTGTGGAAGCCGTTACACCGGAAAATGTGAGTGAAGTGACAAAAATTATAATGAAAGATCGTAAAGTGAAGCTCCGTGAGATTCCTCAGATGACACAGATATCATATGGAAGTGTATTTACTATCCTTCATGAAAAATTGAGCATGAAAAAGGTTTTTTCCAAGTGGGTGCCGCGATTGCTTTCGATGGAACAAAAACAGCAACGAGTCGATGATTCAGAAAGCTGTTTATCGCTATTTACTCGCAACAAAAAAGATTTCTTGCGTCGTTACGTGACCATGGACGAAACATGGATACATCGCTACACTCCAGAGTCGAAGCGGCAGTCATCTGAGTGGCGCACAGCTGGCGAAAGCCGTCCGAAGCGTCCGAAAACGCAGCAGTCAGCTGGCAAAGTCATGGCGTCAGTTTTTTGGGATACGCATGGCGTGATTTTCATTGACTACCTCGAAAAAGGTAAATCGATCAACAGTGATTATTATATTGACTTGCTGGTGCGTTTGAAGGAGGAAATCACAAAAAAAAAACGACCGCACATGCAGAGAAAAAAAATCCTTTTTCACCAAGACAATGCACCCTGCCACAAGTCGATGAAAACAATGGCAAAATTGAACGAATTGGGCTTTGATCTGCCCCATACTCGCCAGATTTAGCCCCCAGTGACTACTGGCTCTTTGCTGATCTAAAAAAAATGCTCCAGGGGGAAAGATTTGGCTCAAATGAGGAGGTCATCGCTGAAACTGAAGCTTATTTTGAAGCGAAAGATAATTTTTTTTATAAACATGGTATTGAAAAAACGTTGGAACGATTGTATCACCCTAAAAGGTGATTATGTTGATGAATAAAAAAAATTTTTGCAAAAAAAAATGTTGTTTTCAATGTTAGTCTCGGGACTTATTGATCCATGTGTTAAATAAAGCTGCAACTGTTTAATTTACATTTATTAATTTTTATGGTACAATTTATTCTTTTTTCTGAAATGCTAAGTTAACTAATATGCAATCATTTTAAATGATGTGGCCCGCTGCTAGCCTCCACTTCTACTAAGTGCCTCCGAGTCAAAAACAATTGCACTCCCCTCCCGATTTAAAGATAAATATTTTTCTCAACTGGATAAGCGTGTTAAAGCTGTCTCCGGCTAATGTTTCAGAATAAAGCCCAAAGTTGGACCTTATTTTCAGATTGAAAAAATGCTCCAATACTGATATAAATTACTATGGATATAACACATTTATTAAATAGCATTCTTAGAATTTTTTTAAAAAAATACGCAATTTTTCACTTTTACGTAAAATGGGTATTTAATATTTTATGCTGAAGTGTAGGAGACAAAATATTCGACCACATTTCTTACAAGAAAAAATTTATTGGTTTAAGCAGAATTGAATAAGTTCGAAATATACGAATATACGATATAGAAGAGTGTCACCAGAGTACAGTTTTGTGTCTTTATTAATATTTTTTTTTAAATGTTCAATGAATTTTTCTTAATTATTGATGTATTTCTGGTTGTTTGTAACAGATGGCGCCAGCGTGTTTTACTGAAAACCGTACTCTTAAGTTTGGCATGTGGGATTAATTAAAATCCAATCCCCCCTTCTAACCTAATCAAACTTAGAAATTTCTATCTCCAAAATAGATCCTTTACTGTCAGAATAAAAAATAATTACTCCAAAATAAAAATATTAAAGCTAGTGTACCTTAGGGAAGTCAAATTGGCCTAATTTTATTTAATATTTTTGTAAATGACCTCAGACCAAGAAACATCTCGCTGTATGTACGCCGATGATAACGATATTGGCTCAAAATGAAACCTGCCAAAATTATTGTTCCCTCCATCAACTGGCATAGTTCGAGATTAGAAGAATGGTTCTCATTTTGGAAAATCACCCTGAATGTAGATAAAACAGAAGCAGTTTTCTCTCGCAAAATTAAGAAAAACAATTGGGACATTTTCATTCATAACGGTAAAATCCACTGGTCTGAGCACACAATATTGTCGTTACTTTGGATAAAAATACCACACTTAAACAACAAAATAAAACTTAATAAACAAAATTTCCGAGATAATGTGGTAGCCTAATGGTCATGGTCGCGGCGGGTGGTGTTCGAACCTTGATGTCACTAAAGATCCACCATGTAGCCGGGACTGATGTACGTTAAGTCTGTCGAGGCTCAAAGTTCTCCCGTTAGAGCGGTGTGGAAGTTAGTATGCTACTACTTAAAAAGTTTACTATTTCCCCCAAGAAGGTTCAACCGACTGAATTTGTGAAATCCAAATTCTTCAGAGGTTAATCTACGTCAAGAGACCAAATACGGTCACGTCATAAAGGGGTCTTAGTGACTTTATAAGTGATATTTTTGAGTAGCTATCTAGCTCCTCAAAAAAAAAAAAAAAAAAAAAAAAAAAAAAGGAGGTTGGTGTAAGCTGTGAATGATGTTCTATTCTCTAAAAAAAAAAATGCCTGTAACCTTCGTATTTAAATTTAGCAATAAATGTTACGTGTCACATCCTGTTTCCTTCAGTAAATATTTAATTAATCAGTCGAAATCTGACATTGGCTAGCCTTACTTTAATATATTGAGGTATTCAGTTACTGAACGTGAATCTAAAACGATGAGACAAATATAGCACAAATTTTCAGAGCGCAAGATATTAAACTTGAAAGACCCTAGCGTGAGGAAAGCAGGAACAGCCATTGTTCCAGGTGGCGACCAAATTGGCTTAATCCTGTCTGCAGCATCAGGTCATGGTCATTAGATGAGATAACTATTCTCATAGAGATAACATAGGTACTTCCGCAGAATTTTAAGGCGATTGGACAAGTGGAAGTGTTTCAAAACAGAAGGGCTTGTTTTGACCTAAGCAAATATATCTGCATTTATGTGAAGTTAAATAAAAACTTGTCAAATATTTTATTTAAAAAAGAAAGTAAAGTTCACATTTTGAATTTCGTGTGTTCGTTTATATATCAGAATTATTGTCCTTGAACAACTTATGGACGTGTGACATCAAATTTCCTCAACTTTTTTACTTAAGGCTCCCTTCGAGCGATTCCGAAAGTAAGAATCGACGAAAGCTCCCTCTACTGGGAGGGGGGAAGGGGCGTTACTTAGTGTGGACAAAGTACTCATACAATACTGGTCATATGGAGCAGAAGTAAATAGTTCTCTTATAAAAGAGAAGTTACAAGCTTTATTTTTCTTAAATTTCCTTATTTCGCTTGAATTCGAATTAGGAACTTCTTAGATGCTTTTAATTTTTTCAATTTTGCTCTAATATTTTCCATTTTCTTATATTTATGTTTTGACAGCTATCATGAAGTTTGAAAATGACGTCACAGGGTAATAAATATTTCCTCTAGGCAGACTGACAGAAGGTAGTATTGTAGACCTATCTCCCCACCTCGATTCTTCCTCTCCTATCTCCCCCCATTCAAAGCAAGAGAAAAGGAGAGTAATTGAATCTCTGTCGTTCTTTTACACAGTTTCTTGGGAGCTTTTCACGGTAGGGAAAAGCCCTCCTGAGGCTAAATTGCCCTTTTGTGTTGTTCAAGTGTTTGAAAGCTATCCCAAACTAGGAAGAAACTGGCGTTTTCATTGCTTCAAAAATAGTCATTCTTCCCTTTCGACAACTTTTTTTACTCCTTTTTTCATGCCTTCTAATTTCAAAAAAATCCGTTTCTACTATTTCATTTTTTTCAAAATCGTATCACTTGATTTATAAAAGATCGACAATGCTAGTAATATTACAAATTTTGTGTATACTGATTAATTATATAAATATAAATTTTAATGTAATAAAATGTTCTGTATACACAATTTTGCAAAGAACAGATTTTGCCACCCAAAGTGCGCTTTTTTTTTGTAATTATTATTAAATTACTCAATTAAATAATAGAATTAAAGAAAACGATAAATGGTCAATAGTAAACTTTTCCGATTTTAAAATTAAAGGAACCAGTAAATTATTAAATTGATTTTATTTTAGCTAAGTATAATTAAAATCAAAGCAAACGATAAATTATTAAATTGAATATTATATCAACTACATGTAATTAAAATTAAAGTAAAAGACTAATTATTAAATTGAATATATTTAAACTATATGTAATTAAAATTGAAGCGAACGATTAAAAATTGGAAAGTGATTTCGTACGCGAAAAGTGATCTGGTTCGCCAAAATTGGCCCAACTAAAACAATGGCCCCTTAGGTGGCTAAAAAGCTGAAACCTGATCAAAACAATTGCTCAATGAGGTTGCTGTATTGTCAGTATGTGGTTGTATTAACTGAAATAATTATTTGAATTTTGTTGATAATATTGTATCCAATTCTAATTGCCCCAATAGGAAAGAATATTTATATCAAGGTATTTGCTTTTATTAAGAGTTTGATTTTTGTAACTAAAAGACACAGATCGTAATATATATTTATTTTAAATTTCATAGCTCTCGTGTTGCTTTTAGAGCGAAATTTATAAAAACTAAAAAAAAAAAAAAAAAGCAAATTTTATATTTCTATAAATAAATATATATATACACTTTTCATTTACTTTTTTTACAAGATTTTACTTGGATTACTCTCATATTGAAAACAAAAGTTTTAAAATCATTATCTTAACTCAATTTTTGTTTTTAACGAAACAATTATCTGTAGCAGAGGTATTCAACCTTTTACACTTTGAGCTTACCGTTTCCTTGAAGGAACCTCTTGATCAAAGTGCTGAAAAAATAGGATATCAAAGCTTTATCCTACTCAAATTAACAAAATTATTACTGCCTCTTTTTTTTTTTTCATCACAACACAAACTTCTTAATAAGATAATGAAAGGAAAAGTAACTGGGTTTTTCTAAAATGTATTCTATCAATGAATAAAACAACAATATTTTAAATTAAAACAAATTCATAAGAATGAAAATTTTTAATGACTTGGCCATGATTGTTTTTTTATTTCAAAGTATTTTAACAGTTGGAATAATTGATAAAACCTACAACCTAACATAATGTCCTGTTCAGCAACCAATCTGTTTCTGCATTTTGTTTTTGTCGCAGCGTACAAAGAGATAACGTTTTCTCATACATAGGTCGAAACAAATGACATTATATGTTCCACAAATCTTTTGGCAATTTCAGGATATTCTTCTCTAAAGTCAATCCAAAAATGCATAATATGAACTTGACTAAATTTTAGTTTCAGTTGAGTGCCGATCAATATATCAATTTAAGAAATACCGATTGAGCCAAAGAATTGAGACTAATATGGGACCTAACGCGTCTCGATTAATGTATTTGAAGCAAGTGACTTTCATGAAACTTAAGATTTTGTTTTATCCAAAAAATATTTATTTATACTTATTTTTCATAAGCAAACTGCATTTAAGAATTCAAGCTTGTATAAAAATTAAAATTTTACTAAAATTTTGGCGCTTTGATTAAGAAAATAGTGATCACTTACGGCACCCCTGTCAAAGTGCTAAGGTACCCTAGGTTCCACGGAACCCAGGTCGAAGACCTCTGATCTATAACAAAGGCTTACAAAAATTTAAGGTAATGATAATTTTAGTTTGTGCAAATAACTACGTTACAGTATCATTAACATCACATGTATGCATCAAACGCTCACGATAGAAACTTATAAAACACAGAATGAACAAACAAAAGAATAAATAATATGCATGTGAAATATTTGTATTTAAAGATGCAAAATTTATATTTTATTCCCAAATCAAAGGCAAAAAACCTACAGAAGTGGGACAATGTTCGTACAATTTCAGGTGTCGTTACCTTGTTTAATTTTTCTGAAGTCTGTCGCTGAAAAATTCATGTTACTCTAGTACGTCATTTATGCAAAAAAATAAATAACAAAATCTAAGCTTTAATAAATCATATTTTTCTAAAAATATAATACTATTTAATAGAAAAGAAATAAGACATAAAATATGGTAACTAATTTTACGAACTTTATAGGAAAGCTATATTCTAAGATACTTCATATAATCGTAATCTACATTTATATTCAAAAAAATAATTAAATCAACCTTAAACTATAAATTTATCTCAATCAAGAGACTTTGCCCACACGATCTCATCGTTATAGAAATTTGTCGACTATTTTCGACTTTTAATTTTACACTTATGGATACTCTATTTTAATTATAGAAGGGAATAACATTTTAGATATATATACAAATTAACACAGAAATTCATTAGAGTCTCTCCAATAAAAACGAGATACTTGTTTCGTGCTAGGATTATTTCATGGAATCTAAGTTATTTATTTATGTTTTTGGCACGCAGACTAAAAAATCAATATTACTGGAAAGGAAGAGATGCGGATATAACATATCAATAAGCATATCAACCATCATAAAAGCTACATTTCCTTCGTGGATATATATTTCTGTTAACCTATCTTCTCTTAAACGTCCTTTTTTTTTTTTTTTTTAGAGGTGAAAGACAATCAATAAAATTAAAGAAGTTCTATGCAAAGTTTCAAAGAACAGAGTTAGCAAACAAGGTGGGTCCACATAAAAAAAAATAGTTCATTTGATAGCTAATAATTGTAAATCAATATTAAATCATTTGATCCTAGCATAAAAAATAATGTAGTTTGAGTTCTCGGAAAAAAAAAAAAAAAAAAAAACACTTAAAAAAAAAAAAAAAAAAAAAAGGCTGCTTCACTGCTTAAAATTCTAAATAAGGTTATTTATTTTCAGACCTTCCTTGATTCTAGTTTACAAATGATTCAAGGTAATACATAAATAGATATGTATATAAAATACTTAATTTTTATATTTGTTACACTTCAATCCAAGAAAAAAATTGGGGGAAATTTATGACGATATATTTTTGGAAATTGAGTTCATTAGTAAAGAAAGCAGATATCAGACACATATTGCATATATTTTATTTCAATCTAATAAAAAATTCAAGAGAAATTTATTACGACGTATGTTTGAAAATTAAGTTCTAATGAATTAATGAAAGCAGACATAAAAAAGAAAAAAACAAGTTAAATTTTGAGAAGTGGTCAGGTTATATATAGGGTATAGAAAACAATAGCCCCTTGGGTAGCTAATATTTGTTGGCAGAGCTTCATTCATATAATATCCATTTAATAATTTTCATTCTGCATTCGTTGCTATACTAAAGAGAGGGGGGAAAGCTAATTCGAGGTCGAAATCTTAAAACAAAATTCGTAAGGATTGAATATTTATTAGTGTCGCAATTGGAAGAAACATGAGAGCTATTTATTGTTTTTTAAATTTGAAACACGGTGGCGGTTCTAGGAAAATAGGCCTCGAACCCTCGTTGCGACTAAACATCCCTAGCCAGAAAACAGCGAGCATAACAATTCGGCTACTCTATACGCTGTTTCAAAGCAGTAAAATAATGTTTCCGTTCTTGAAAAATGTATTAGCCTTGTAAAATTGTTCACATATATAAGAAAAAGGAAAATTTTAATGCAATAAATTTTTTCTTTGTATTCTTCATTTAATCATAAAAACTCGATATATTTTATTCTGACTCCTACAAATGAAGTTTTGAAAAAATAGTAATAAATGATCACGCACATAATTTATGTAGATGTGCATTCAATTTTATCATAAAAATTTGAACAATATCCCTTTAATTATAATACAATTTTTTTTAAAAAAAGCAAATTTCTTCTTTATCTCTCTCTAAATGGCGTATCTAAAATATCTATTGTTCATTTTAATAATTAATAAAGTAATTTGTATAGTGTTTTTTTTAAATACTCAGTAAAAATAGCGTAAAAAACGAAGGATTACTTCTATTTTTAAGAAATCGTGAATGAAGCTTACTTTTTAAACACTGTGAAATACCACATAGATATCTGTATAGCAAGCTAGACAAACTTTCAACGGATATTACACAACTAGGGGGGGGGGATCCTAAGATCACTTACAAATTCCCAGAATCGGCTGACTTCCCTCCGAAGGGTTGTAAATCTCCTTTTGTCAGCGTGTCTTTACTATGTATCCTTGCGCATTGAGGCGGGACTTTTAATATTGCTTTCCCCTCTTTCCATGCTTAGTTTGCTGACTCAACAAATTACAAGCAGGGAAATAAATTAAATTTTTTAAAAAAATATGCATTTGAAAGAGCGTAAAAAAATGAAGGCTTCTGTGGAATTACTTTTTTTTCTTCTGATTATTCAAAGTATTTTTATGATCAATTTAGTGCGCCGGATGCAAGTTTTCAGATCTTTAATAAGAATTTAAAAATACTTGCAAAAATCAGAAAAAAAAGTAACTCCACAGAAGCCTTCATTTTTTAATGCTCTTTATTCTATGCAGTTAAAATAAATATTGTAGATGTGAGACTTTAAGTACGTAACTCCATAGGATTACCATTAGGTGGGGAAATTCGTGGTGGCGTGTCGACGGGAGCCTTAAAAGGATGGTGCCATGTTAATATTGTTTATTAAGTTTCAATTGTACCTGAATTTCTTAGTTATATTATAAAGCCAATGATGTAATGTTGCGAAAGTTTGTTTCGTACGATTCATCAAATGCATAGCAGTATTAAGGTCTTACTTATTTTTTACGTTATCAATGGTTTTGTGGTTTCATCCAAGGGGATGTTTTTATGTATTAAAAAAAAAAAAAAAACTGTAAGCAATTTAATTTAATGTTCGCGCAATGCATTCGTGATATTTTTTAAACATTTATAGGGGCGGTAAATTTAGGGTTCGCATGGGGTGGCAGAAATCTGATTTGCCACAGTGGGATACTTATTTAATAACGATTTGTAAAATTCTAAATTGGAAACATTCAGAATAAACTGCTTAAGATGACTTAAATTGTAATTAATTCAAGCTGAAAATCTGGTCTCACAATTTACATTAAACATATCAAATTCTGATAAAATAGCATTGAAATGTGTTCGAATTCAAAATGCAGTTTTCGAAAGCCATCTTCATAACTCTAATTATTAGCTAGTTTTTGAACAAATAGATAAGTTATAGTTGAAAGCCTTTGAGATACCCAGCGAGTGAATGTAAAGTTTATTGGCGCCAGAGCCAGATATGGTTATGCTGCGCCAAACAAGATTAAACTGTGGTCTAGACGTGAAATTGAAAAAAAGGTAAAAGTGGTTGACAAGGAGGGTCGAAAACAGAGAAGGATCGCTAGGGTATCCCGGGAGTGTGTCACCCGTGTTTACCAAAGACAGTAAGCCCCATGGGAAAGAAAGATCACTAGGGTACCTCGGGTTCGTGAAGCCCATACTTACCTGAAGAAGGCAAGTCCCTGAGGTCCCCGATATAATCCCCAGGGGCAGGGTGCCCGGCTATACCCCCAGACGCTGGGTACCCATTTTAGCCACCTTTTACGACATGCACGAGCTACAGTGAGACTATTCTGTCATCCCCAGTCTCCACACGGGTCTTGAGATACTCAGATATCAATAAATTGAATTTTTTCCTTGCACATTGACAGTTAAATTGTTCATGACAAAGATGAGCTGCGAAAAATCCAAGTCCGAAATCCATACTATACCCATAACAATTTAATATGCCGTAGAACATTTTCTCACGGAAGAATGACACAATTTCTTTAAGAAGTCGAACTCACTCGAAAATACATCCTGCGCTAAGTTACCTAAGGGCAGCACACAGAGTATTCAAAACAGCACACCAGAGTATTCAGATTACATGGACTGAAGAAAATCTCCAAATTAACTATGAATATGTTCATGAGATCGAATAGCAATTACAAGCCTAACTATTGCATCAAGCTGTTAGTTGGTTTTATTGAAGTTTCACTAGAAGCAACACAAGGGCTATAGACGTCTGACTTAGTAATTTTAAGCCCCAGTCAAGTAATGAGGACAACACTCGAGCTGGCATACCCCTTTCCTAATTTTTACACCACCTATTACATCAAGCACAGATTTCATAGTCAATGCAGATTTACACAAGGCATCTTGATGAAAAATGCAATGAAGAAAAACAACAGTGTTCCCGGAATAGTTTTGATCAGAGTCTAAGAACCCCCCTACCACCACAAGTTTTTTTTCCTCCGATGATATTTGGTACTCCATTAGTCATAACATTATGCATGCTTGTTAAAGATATTTTCAAAGTCGAAAGCCCTTCGAGAAATTTACGAAAAATATAAGCATTCTCTTGTAATTATCTGCATGCATGCCAGTTCTTTGGTAATTTTTCAAAATTCTCATCATCCTCTCTTATAAATAATAGTTGTGCAGTAACACTTACGTCGGTGATTTTATCCATAGCTTGTTGAAGAATTTAAATTGGCCAATCTTTGGGTCTAACTGTAGTGTCAAATTTTTATTGGTGTCTTTGACTCTTTGTTTGTCCGAGTTCAGCTTAGTCCCAATATTCTTATTCTTGTCTGGACATAAGAAATCACTAACTTGGAGCATGCGTTTTAGAAACTCTCAGTCACAGACAGTTTTATTATTTATAGCAATACTGCAATGTAATTTGAACATGTATTTATTTCATGGACACTGCTTACATTCTTAGATTTGTTGAATTGATAATTCTTTACAAAGATTTTCAGCCTTTTTCTTTCATAATTGGAATTATGTTATGCTTTGATGTGGAATGACAGGAAATGTTATTTTCTTTGAAGATTACTACAATTTCAATGCAGATGAGACACTGTTTTATCATTTACAAATGTAACATATATATTTCAAAGTCCTTTCATCTTTCAAAGCATGGCACCCTGAATCAACTTCAGGTGTTTTAGTACATTACAGGGTAGAAATATTTTATAAATATCCACAATATAACTCAAACAAGCTCTGGCAATGCTATACTTTTTTAGTAATTTCACCACTATTCACAACAATGGCACTATCTTTCCATTCAATGTCAATAGCCCTCTTAACGTAATGTGTTGTTGCGGAAATGTAAAACGAGCAATTTTGTTGTGAGCGAGTAAAGAACTAGGGTTGATGTAAATATGTTGAAAAAGAAATGGTTAAAATAAATATAAAGAGATATGAGGATTTTATTTTGTGTGTAATAAAAACAATCGGTCCGTCGATTTGGTTGTGTTTATGAACATTTGGTCAACATCGTGCCGGAGCGGATTATGAGACTGTGAATTTCTGTTTTTAGTGAGAAATCTGACCTTCAAATGAATTAGTTTAGTTTTTATTAACGTCGCACTAGAAGCAACACAAGGGCTATTGGCGACGGACCTCGTAATTTTGAACCATGGTCAAGTGACGAGGACGACACCTGAGCTGGCACCCCCCCTCTCCAGATCTTCAAATGAAAAATGGCGGTATAAGTAATGATCATATAGTTGCAAAGATAAAGATGTTGGCTGCAAAACTGATCTTTATGGCATCTAGTGCCTATCCCATTCTCTCTCAAAATAATAGTTTTAGTTTTTATTAACGTCGCACTATAAGCAACACGAAGGCAATTGGTAACGGACCTCGTAATTTTGAACCATGGTCAAGTGACGAGGACGACAACTGAGCTGGCATCCCTCTCCTAAAATCCACACCACACTAACCTCAAAATAATAGAGTGGGTAAGTGATAATTACATATTTTTCAGAATTAAAGCATGTGTGTTCTGAACTAAATATTCTGTTTAAGTAGTTGAACTTAATTAAGTTTAATTGAGAATAGTGATATTTATAAAGAAAAAATAAGATCGTGAAAAATATAATTCTAGATTTCGGAAGAAAAACGTAAAAAATCGGAACAAGCCGAAAACGAAAGACATCCTATAAAACAAAAATTAGAAATCGAGAACCTTTCACTTTTAAGAATCTAAAAGGAAATTGAGCTTTTAAAGCTCAAATATGCATCATGTGAGAATAAATCACTCAATGATGATGAGTCGAATTGTAATTTTAATTAAGAGTATAAAAATATTGACTATTCCTGTTTCTAAGAATGTAATCTTTTTCAATTCGCTTGAGAAAGCATTCAAAGCAAAAAGTTAGTGATAAATATGAAGCGGAATTCTATTGAATATTTTGGGAGACAGAATCGGCAATTTAATGTCATATGGATGGTTAATTTAATGGAAGAATTAGATTATTATGAAAAAATTAAATCTATTGTGTTAAAGAAATTTCACCCAACTCCCAGAGAGTGCTTAAAACAATTTAAAAGAGCAGTAAAATTGCCGACGGAAAATTACATGCAACTTTCATCAAGAGTTCTGCATTTTGAGTTAAGTTTTTATTAACGTTGCACTAGAAGCAACATGAGGGCTATTGGCAACGGACCTCAATTCTGTTTTTGAATATTATATTCAATTTCGTAAAGTGAAACAGTTTTTTAAATTGTGCGAGTTGATGATTTCCAATCAAATATTTAGCTCTCTTCCTCAGGATTTAAAAAGTCATAAGTATTAAACAAGGATAATACTTTTTTACATCACAGGAGTTAGGATGAGAGTGATTTATTTTTAGCGTCTAAAACTGGAAGCAAATCAAGAATGTAATTCTTTGCTCACGCAATAGTTAATAATAATCCGAAGAGATTTGGAAATGCTTTGCACGAAACTACTTTTGTAAAAAGCCACGTAATAAGTTATTTCATTTTCCCATGAGAATCTGATCAATTAAGTGAGAGTTATAAAAACGAAACAAATGTAATAACAAATAAGAGAGGATTCAATACCTAATCTAAATCCGGGAAGTAATATTTTTATACAACTTCTAGTGTAAACAATGAAAATGTGAAATCGTCATTTTCTACAACTAGTTCGGTTCAAAATAAATTAATGAGTATTGTATTGTTGATTACAGCTGTATTTTAAAACGTTTTTCTGAATTTCACTTGGTGTGTGTCTCATCAAATTTTCGATCGTTAATTTAACCAACTTCCCATCAAGCTAGAGCTTTGAAATTTTGGGAATCGTTCGTACTCGCCTAACAATGCAATATTTAGACATTTGCGACAAGTTTTAACTAATATTTCAATAAGTCAAAATATTCTTTCCTCCCGGCGCTTTTAGGATTGAGGAAAAAATTTCTTTCCCCCTCTGGGAGCACCGGACACTCCCCACGCCGCATGAGGTATCGTAAACCTTTTGTACTCTCAAAGGGGAGATACTATCTCCGAGATAGTAAGGGTTGCTGACTTTTAGTCAGTAATCATTCTCAAGAAAGAAAGTTTCCAATATTTGGAGCCATATCTTATCACAATAATTTTTTCTGAATTCTGGTTCCCATTCTTTTTGTAATAGAATGACTTACAAACTTTCAAATGCATGTTTTG
>BMAW01114030.1:0-10628 GCA_019974015.1 Nephila pilipes
TCGTGTTCTGATAAAACATTGTTTTTTAATGGGTAAAAACACCGTGCAAGCGAAACAATGGATTGAAAAATGTTACCCGGACTCTTGTCCATCAAAAGCAACGATTTGTCGGTGGTTTGCCGAGTTTAAACGTGGTCGTACCGACACAAATGACGCGGAACGCTCGGGTAGACCTGTGGAAGCCGTTACACCGGAAAATGTGAGTGAAGTGACAAAAATTATAATGAAAGATGGTAAAGTGAAGCTCCGTGAGATTGCTGAGATGACACAGATATCATATGGAAGTGTATTTACTATCCTTCATGAAAAATTGAGCATGAAAAAGGTTTTTTCCAAGTGGGTGCCGCGATTGCTTTCGATGGAACAAAAACAGCAACGAGTCGATGATTCAGAAAGCTGTTTATCGCTATTTACTCGCAACAAAAAAGATTTCTTGCGTCGTTACGTGACCATGGACGAAACATGGATACATCACTACACTCCAGAGTCGAAGCGGCAGTCATCTGAGTGGCGCACAGCTGGCAAAAGCCGTCCGAAGCGTCCGAAAACGCAGCAGTGAGCTGGCAAAGTCATGGCGTCAGTTTTTTGGGATACGCATGGCGTGATTTTCATTGACTACCTCGAAAAAGGTAAATCGATCAACAGTGATTATTATATTGACTTGATGGTGCGTTTGAAGGAGGAAATCGCAAAAAAACGACCACACAGTCTCGGGACTTATTGATCCATGTTTTATATATTGAGAAAAAACAAGATGTATGCAATCAAAATAATAATGAATTGAAAATACAGTTATTCTTGTTATAATTCTTAGTAAGAGGGAAAAAAAATCCTTACCTGATCCTGTGATTGTTCTTTATTGGAAGTTACTACTATATTTATTTGTTTTACTTTAACCACGAATTATTGTCCAAATCCAGAAAATGTATTAATTAATTTATATCCACCTGATTTCTATTTTCTTCATTTCAAGTTTTTCTTCATAAATGATAATTTTTATGAAATTCTCTGTTACTAAATTAAATTTTTTAAAAGAATTCGATTCTCTTTTTAATAATTTCAATTATTGGTTCAGTTTCTATAAGAGTATTAAATTTATTAAATAATTCATTATTAATTAATATAAATATATTTATATATATATATATATATATATATATATATATATATATATATGTGTGTGTGTGTGTGTGTGTGTGTGTGTGTGTGTGTGTGTTATGGGTGTTTATGTATAGACATTTAAATTGCTACACCAGGAAGAAATGCAATTAAGAAAGTGATATTTATTGGACAAATATATTGTACTTGAATAAAAATTGATAAAATTTTCAAGAAATGTCGAAGCATAGATCCTGAGATATCAGTACCCAGAATAATTACCTCTAGCTACAATAATAGCAAACACACATATACTGCGCAAGGAGTCAAAGAGAGATTGTGAATGTTCAGCTACAGTCCTCATACAACTTCAACACGATACCACAATTCATCGACTGTAGTGACTAGTGTATAGTGACGAGCCAGTTGGTAGGCAATCATTCAGCAGATGTTTCATTTCGGTGAAAGATCTGGAGAACGCGATGGCCAGGGATACATACATTCCTTGATACATTTTCTGTATCAAAGAAAGTCCTTTCAATATCGGCAACATGTGACGTTCATTATCCTGATGAAACGTAGCATTTGGAAGGGTTCGAACTTGGAAGGGTTAACTTATATGCTATTGATTCCTATAAAAAATATCGTATTGTATTAGATTATAAAGTTCATCAAAACGATCAATGTTCGTTTGGTAATTATAAATTATTCTTGCTGGGGCGCCTTGATTTTGTATAGATAATAACATTAGATATATTGTAGTGCAGAAAAAATGTTTATTTCTGATAACATTATCAAACGCATCGCCTTCGAGAAGATGAACTCATGGTTTGAGCAATCTTAATTTTTTTTGACAACGCGCTTATTTGCTTGTGACTATGTGAAAACTAATGTGAAGCAACTAATTTCCTCACAAAAGGTACTAATACACCTTTTCATTAAGGCCTACAAGTTTTTTTTTCTTTAAAAGCTAAAGTATCCTGCATCAGTGAGTGGTCCACTTATTTAACAGGAGTGAGATGCACTAAGACATCGAGTTAAAATTTTAGTGCCTACTTTTTGTCCAAATATGCTTAGCGTCTCTATAAAATTCGAACTAGTTTATTTCTGCTAAAACTATAGTTCACAGCATATAACTGTAGTAACCGAGTGATCATTTCACAAACTCATAGCTAGCATTGTTTCAATCCAGCAGCGTGATCGCCCTAGACCTTATTAAGATAAACACCCTTAGTGTAGCAGAGTTAATGCACGTTAAATCGATTGGGAGCTTACATGCAGTATAGCTTTAGAAGCTGCAAGAATAGGGTGTGAACTCAGGTGTCGTATTTGTCACAATTTTGAGCCACTTCATCACTCAAAATAAAAAACTCCTTCATCAATAGCTTTAGTGCCATTTCTAAGTGTGATCTTAATAAGCAAGCAATGAATCATTCCAAAGAGAGAGAGAATGAAAGTATGAAAAATGAATACTAAACTTGAATTTTGATAAAAGTAATTGTGCATCATTCAAAAATCATTCCGGAATTTATGAACAAACATATTTCGATGTTTTTTTCAAGGATTTCCTTGAAGTGAAATGTTTGTTTCGTTCTTCACTTCTACAATGAAATATCAAACATATGTTTGTTTCTTCATTGTTAAAATGCCTTACATAATTTTTGTAAAAGTGTATTTTGCCAAATATTTGACAACAGATTATGACGATATGTCTCTCGTGACATAAAATGTTTTTTTAGAAATTTATTTTCACTTCGGTACTAAATAACATGCAATTGATTCTTTGGAGTGATTTTTCTTTCTATGAAATTTTATGAAAGGAACTTAATTTTTTTTTTAATATTCCATTCAAAGTTTCGCAAAGAACAGTTTTAGCCACCAAATATATTGAATAAAATTTGAATACTATTCCCATAATCACGAATAAAAATCTGTATTATGTAGATATTATCCTAATTATCAAAAGTTGTTACTTGAATTAATGCAATTGCTTAGATCGTATGTTTATGAAAAGATTTTTGGATTACTTCAAAATAGTACTTAAAACTGAGTTTATTCACATACATCCTCAACAGAGTCTAAAGTATGAAGTTGTATGAGAAATGTTTCCAAATATTTTAATTTGTTAAGAATAAAAACCAAAGTTGCACGGCTAATATTTTTATTACCAATTCAATAATCAAAGTTGATTAAAAGCCAAGTATTACCAATTCAAAGTTGTACGGCTAATATTTTTATTACCAATTAATAATTCTGTAAATCAATAAACATTATATGGCTGGAAAATTTGAAAAAAACGAATAACTTTAAAATAGTAGTGACAATCGAATTTATACACTTACGAGTACTTCAAACGTGACTTAAATTTGTTGATAGAGTGATGATTTTGTTACAAGATTATTGGTGAAAAAATGAAAAAAAAGCCACCACGAAGGAAATGTCATTTATACAGATGCACAAAAAAATTACATTTAATGAAACTTTATGTATTAAAGAGAACGAAAATGAAGGTCATCTATTACCAAATCAAAGTTTACAACTATCTTTCAGACAAAAATCAAAATAAAATGTAAAATAAATTTAAATTTTTGTTAGAGTTTTGACCTATGGATTTAAGCCCAAAATGACAATAATAGGTATTTTAATCCATTTTTATGCTTAAAAAAGAAACAAGTCTTAGTAATTTTTTTTAAAAATTAGTCAGTGACGCCTGTTTATATATTGACAAAAACAGAAGCTCCTTTGGTGATGAATAAATATAATAATTTTTATAAATTATAAATCTACCAATGCTTCTAAAAATCCATAAAGGAAAAAAATATTGAATTAAATCAATGAATTAACTGCTTATAATGTTATTCAATATAAATGATCAACTTTAATGATATTACTATTTTAGAGATTTCTTCAATTGATTATATTTATTGATTGAACTCATTTGCAATTAGATTTGTAAACATTTATGAAAAGAATTTATAGATTTATTTATATCAGTAGAAGCTTTATTGGGCTAAACACTCGACGTGTAATGAAGTTCATGCACAAAAAATATGTCGGATTTGAAATTCCTATAACAGGCGTAGTGTGGAAGTTGTCGTAGTGGGATAGTATCGGGAGAGGGCTGTTCTCGTCTTTTGTATAGGGAGTACCCATGGTAGCCTAGTGGCGATGATCGATGACTTCCAGCCTGTAGTTTTCATCAAGCCATGGGGTCGAGCCCCGATGCCACTTAAAACCAAGTCTAGCGGGGCTGATGCACGTTAAATTTTGTATCTAGTCCTTCCCAGGAGTATTGTGAAATTTGATGAGGGAGGTGCTAGCTCCGAGGTTAGCTCCTTAATTTGCTTCTTAGTGCGAGTTTAATAAACACTTATAAACACATCGCAATCACTTTGAATGTGGCTCAAAAGTACGAAGTTTGTCGCCATTTGCCATCGTCTTACTTCTAAGTTCGACAATAATAAACTGTCAATCAATAGTTCATTTAGTTATTTAAGCTTTAATTACAATATAAATGATAAAAGGCTAAATTTGTGAGTAGTTTCATTAAATAAATCTCTGAGGATTTCGGATATGCCAATACAGTTATTCAGACGATAGAAGAAAATCGTATCTATTTTGTTACACATCGGTGATGTGTAACAAGTTAAAAATATTAAGAAACAAAAACTGATGTAATTGCTTTACTTCACTGCTATTTAATATTCAAATGAGTAATATCTTAATTTTGACTATTAATAAGCCCGATAAATTTCAGATGGTTGAAACTAAAATATTACAGAATTAATTTTGCTTCCATTATGGATTTAATATTTTAATAAATTGATTATACGTATTGTTTTGCAAACATCATCTGTACGGCCAACAAAATATGGAGCATCAAATTATTGTGGTAACTTAGATACAGTTTCCTCACAAAAAAATTGAATTCATGCATCGTAACTTTATTCTGTTCAAACATTTTCTAGCATGAATATTTTATAACACTCTCTGATTCGTTATTTTGCCACTACGTGAGGACTCATTTTTATAAAAAAAATTGACTATGACATTATTTTGTAAAATTTGGATTCAACTTTTTGCAGAAAATCGTGACTTTTTCTTCTTCTGACATCATGCATTTTGGTCACAAGAGAACTTCAATTCTATAAATATGTTGCAATTTTGATGCTTTTCAAAATCTAGATATGATGTTTTTACAAAATAGCGCAACAAAACCGTGATAAAAATATATTGTATACATCCTGAAAATTTTTCAAAAAAATTACATTCAATAACGCTTTTCACACCAACAAAATGATAACCATCAGCCATTTTATTCGGCTTTGGAATTTTCAATATTACATTTATTTGCACCTTAAGGAATGTTGGGAAAACACGTTCAAAATAAATAAAAGGCACGTTCCCTCATGTTATGAAGAGTTGTATTGCTATGTATGGTATCAAAAAAGCATTAGTTTCTGTATAAAGCATTTGCTATACTTTTTTCTGATTTTTAATTGTATAAGTTGTCTATTTTACATATTACAATAACATTTTTTTAAAATAATATTATTCATTTCAATAAATATTATAAAGATAAATTTTCTAGAATCTTTACTTTTGAAAATTAAAAATTCCTGCTTTTATTGAGATATAATTGTTATTCATATTTCTAAATTCTATTCATGCATCCTAATGCAGTATCCAAATCTTCAATATATTAAATTCTAGCCTTTTTTCTAAGGCTCAAATCTGCAATCTTAGTTATTTTTTGCATCATGAAATATTAGTATTATGTATTTTAGTTAGTGTTTTAATTACGATAAGCATATATGAAAGTAGCGTATTTATCAATAAAACTGTAAATAACTAAGAACATTAAAAGCCATAGAGATCAAATAGGGTTATAAATTTGTAAAAGCTAGAAGATTTGATTTATGTATAAAGTGATAGATTGCTTAAAAATTGAACAAAATGACCGCTTTCTGTTTACATTTTACCACAAGAATTTAGGATCAATATGCGCTTATTTTCTTTTACCACAAATATATATTTAATACCTTATACACTCAGCGGTAAAGAAAGACATTTGAAATTGTAACTTGACTAAGAGAGTTCAAGCTTGTGTGTGTGATAAAATAATTGTGAAAAGAGCTGTTGTTGTTAACGTCTACTAAAACATATAATCTATTTAATCTTTATATAATAGAAATGAATATTAAAATATTTAAAGCAATCATAACATCACTTTGCAAATTCGTTAAATAATGATGCATACAAATCAATATAATGTACAATTCAAAACATTATTGTTGACATAACTTGAGATATATGCAGTCAAGCAATGTTTAGAATTTCGGCTCCTCGTCACTTTTTCTAACTGAATGACTAGAGAGAAAAAATTAAAAATATCAAAATTAAATTAAATAAGTTATTCGAATAATGTGTTAGTGATAAATCTATTTTTTCTCATTTTAATTGGAAAAACAGAAATATCAATGTGCTGTAAGAGATTTACAAATATTTGCTGTGCCCATTACAATTATTAGGCAGTATAAAAAGCTAATGAAATGAAAATGGACAAATTATGAAATAAAATTAAAAAGTGAAAATTATTTAAAAAACTAAAAATTAATATATTTGATTAAAAATGACAAACATGTAAAAATTATATTAAAAAAATAAAAATATGTGATCGTTCAATATGAAATGAAAACTAATTAATTGATGAACGGATGAACAATGTAGTAAACTAATTATAAGTAAAATAATTAATAAGCAATATACAAAAAAAAAACGAATAGTAGTTTATTGAAAAGATAAAAATGGCAAATCTAAAAAGAGACAAAAATATAAATTTTCTCACTATTGCAAGAAATACTCTTAAGGAATATTTAAGCTTGAAATTTAGTTATCTTTTACTTGGAAGCGATTTGGAAGAGTGATGACGCACACTTTGATTATTTGTATTCCACCGTCTACAATAGCATAAATTGGGTAATGAAAAGCACAATGAGAAGATAATTAATTCTTACAGTGATTTAGAAAGTTTTCGAATAAGCGCAAGAATGGAATGCATACACAACTCGTCCATTTAACACGATATATTTTTGGGGTTTAGTAATAAATTGATATGAAACACATCACCCTGAACGTATGTATGACTATACAAGTAATATGTTAGTACTGCATGCAAAAGCTTATATCTGGAGTCTTAGGCATCAGGCTTTTGAGAATTTATTGCGGATTTTCTCAAACAAACGCGCTCACGAATATATATTTGAAATGAAGATCCATTAATAACATATACTTATTTTGACAAATCTCTCGCATTCAATCATAACTATTGTATCAATAACAATTATACTTGTAAAGTATAAGATACCTGAAATATATAATAACATAATAAAAAGTAAAATAAATATTTCAGAAATTTTTTTGAACTCAGCGGTGGCATTCCAACCAATGACGTGTTACTAAAGGCTCTAAAATCGGTTTTCCATTGCCATATTTATCTGCACTGTCCCCACGGATACTTCTTTCGTGTGTCTCCTATTGATTAATGCTGTTAATTGATTGATTGTTTGATTGATTGTTTCGTGACGGTAATCATTCTATGCAGACGTCGTTGATCTCAAATATCAAATAGAAGTGGTCAGATACTGTATTGTCCATGGTAAGATGTATAAATTTCTCTACACTGTCCTCATGGAAAAATCTTTCGTGCGTCAAACATTGATTATTGCTGTTATTTGACGTAATGTTGATTGTTTAATGTTTGTTGAATAATGTTGATTGTTTTGC
This sequence comes from Nephila pilipes, assembly GCA_019974015.1. Lineage (NCBI taxonomy): Eukaryota > Metazoa > Arthropoda > Arachnida > Araneae > Nephilidae > Nephila > Nephila pilipes. The sequence goes on from BMAW01114030.1 coordinate 7,885, forward strand.
TAATGGGACTATTGTATTCCAAAGTCGTTGATCTCAGTTATTAAATAGAATAAGTCAGACATTGTGTTGTCCATAATGGGAGGCAATGCCTAAAATAATATATTCGATGCCCGCTCTTAACACTGCAAAACGAGAAGTATTGAATTCTCTATCGATTTCCGAATTATAACGCTCCATGCATCTCACTCCGATAACCATTCTGCATTAAAAGACTGTTATTCCTTTCGCGCAACTTTGATCACCTCACAAAACTTTTTACTTGAGTCATTCGAGTATAAATGAAAGTCCTTATATTAAACTGCTTATTTATACATTTCTCAATTCATTCATATTTATTGTTGACTCAATGATGAAAGATTTTTTTTAATGCCCACGAGCAAATATTTAAAATATCTCAGTTTGTATAAATGCATGTAATATATATATATATATATATATATATAATAACTTTACTAAGTACAATTAAGTATCATGTCGATTTTAGATGTAAACAACATTTAAGTAATGAAGAATGGGAATCGAATTCCAGTTCAATTGTTCTTTATTTGCTGTTCATTTATGAAAACGCTGAGCAAGGTCAGCCTGCCGAAGAAAAAAATTTTACATTTTTGGGCGTTTTAACCACAGTGTCTCCTGCACTGGCGAGAAGATAAAAAGTGCGCTTTTTGATGTTAACGTTGATTATGGACGGGGGCCTAGAGCGCGGAGCACTCTTCTAGCCCAAATCTTGTGAATAAAAGGTTTCTTTGCCAATTTGGAGTTTGCATTCTATGGAATTGAGTCTAGAAAATGTGAATAATTTATTTTGAAAACATTGGAGCAGTAGAGCATTGGTTAAAGGCAGACAGATGAGTTGATGCACCCGTATAGCTAGTGACACCTGGTGGTGGAGGAAAATGTCTTTACTTGGTAGATTGGTGGGTAGAATGATTTGGAGGGAGTTTCTTGATTCTTGAAATGCAGACGGATGCTTGAATTGCTATTGGCTGAGAGGTGGAGTACTCCGATGCTGCTATTGGCTTCCCTCAAAGGAGTTTAACTGAGCATATATATAGGATGGGAGGGATTACCACCAAGGAAAAAGAAAAAAAATATATTTTCATTGTAAATTTCAGAGTAGATAATAAAACGGAATAAGAAAGTTAAATCAAAATTAAGGTGGGTTATGGGAGTCGGAAAGGATTTGCCTTGGCCTTTTAATTAAAGGTGTAATATCATAGTTTTCTAGGTTTCTATTATTAATATTGTCTATATCTTCGAGAGATTTCAAAAGGTTTACTGAGAGGGTTTGAATGTGTATTTTTTAAAGGTAGTTATTCTTAATGGTTTATAAATTTCTGAATTTTTCATGTACATTGAAGCTTTAGCAATCATTCTTATAGTTGAGCTTTGGGAGTTTTCGAGGAGATTTAAGCTGGTTGCGCTCTTTCCCTGTATATCCCATTATGTATTAGCAATTTTCCATAATAGACATCATAGACCACGTGGTACAGAATTAGGGATTTCAGTGAATTTTAACAAAAGACAGAGAGTCCAGAAGGGAATATTTTGCAGAGTTACGACCATGGAAAAGCGAATTAAAAACGTTTTATGAGTGTGTGATCTAATAAATGAAAGGATAATTTGGATTGGGAACAGGAAATAAGAATGAAGTCTTTACTTTTGAATTAGGGAATAGGATAGAATAGAAAATTAAATTATTATTAAGAGAAATTATTAAATTTACGTTAAATCACTACACGCACACACACACACACACACACACACATATATATATATATATATATATATATATATTATTATTATTATTATTATTAAAAATAATAAAATACCGATTTTTAAGTGAAAAGTATTTAATATTGTTATGTACAGTTATATACAGAATTTTGAGACAGGATGCACCAAGACTACCATCTGGAGTGGGCACGACACAGGAACTGACGCTCTTTGCGGATTATCGACTTCCATCGGTTTCTCTTCGGCGAATCTCCTTAATCCATTTACAGCCTGCCGAAATATTTACGATCTCAAAATGTTGATCACAGCCTGCCAAAATATTACTTGAAGATTACATGTATATCGGGCAGTCCAGGTGCTGAAAGTATTCTGCTATCTATAAGTTCGATAATAGAAAAATGGGAGTCGTTAGATGGAGAGAAACGCCAGAACATCAATGAGTGTCAACGTTGGCAGATCGACCAACAAACATTAAGGAAGGCCGAATCAAGTAATAGAAACCAAGAATGGAGATATGCCACAGTTGTTACAATCCCTCTCTCTCTCTGTATATATATATATATAATTGGAAATTTATGTCATAAATAAACTAAAAAAATCATTTGAATGATTAAAATAAGAAGTAATAATCACAACCGAATCAATAAGAAAGAAGACACACATCAAAGCGTAAGATACCCAGATAAAAATTGTAAATAGAAAATTGAATGATAATAGATCATTCAAATGTATCTATAAAAGAAAAAAATTCGAAAAAAAGATGATGTAAAATTTGAAATAAAGAAGCTTAAATGAAATGCAGCTGAACTAATACAACAAATATCAATCAATATATATTTATTGAAAAAATGCACAAAAACATAAATTAAAGAAAAGCAAATAAATTGGAAAACAATATTAAATATTATTACAGTTTTAAGATTGTTAAGTAGAGTTATTCCAGACTTAATAATAAATTAATCACACCAATAAAATATATTATTAAATAATTGTTATAATATAAAAAT
>BMAW01114032.1:0-16188 GCA_019974015.1 Nephila pilipes
TTAACATTAAATAAATATTTATTAAACCTCATTGTGAATTGAACAGAAAATTAAATAACACTGAACACATATAAAATAAAAGTTAAATACTTATTATGTATCATAGATATATATCAACAATAGCTACTAGTGTTACAACGGAGATGACAGATTTGGGGGGAGGAACTCTATAATATATTTTAAAATGGAAGAAAAGTTTCATATATATGGCATACGTAGTACAAACATTGAATAGTGATAACGGCTTCTCAGATACAAATATTTATGTGGATATGGTCAATCAATACAATGAAGAGTTTATACCAGTGTTATGATAATTATTTTTATATAAAAGATTTTATGTCAAACATATCAATCTATGTTGATAAAAACAAATCGAATACCCAACAAGTTCCAGCTGCCAAATCATTGGACACAAACAGCTATGTGAATAGGTAACCTTTCGATGTAAATACAGCTGTGGAAATAAGGCAAATACAAATGATTTTACGCAAACAAGAACATTTGATAGAATGTAGTGTTTTATGGATCAAAGTTACATCATGCCAGTAAAAACTGAAAGAAATTTCTAAATCTGACTGTTTTGAATTAAAAATCATTTCTTCGGTAAAATAAAAACAATGCCCAAAAATTGGAAGCAAAAAATTTCCTCAAACTGCTGTTCAAATATATATTCGGTTGTAACACTGCTACCACACCGTTTTCCGAACACTGACAATGATGCCCACCTGGATCAGTCCGATGACGAGATTGATACCCGACCGAAACTGCAACTTCCGTGACCCACTCCAATATAATTGATTTCACATTATATAAAATTAGTGTACAATAAACACCCGGAAAATCAAGACTTGGGTAATCCTTTCAAACAAATAACAACCATTATAGCCAATCAACTGCAGAGTGTTAGGAATTTGCTTCAACATATAAACCATACTAAGTCAATTTTCATCCCAAATAATTTGTAAAATATTTTTTCCGGACGAATCTTGTTAAAATGATGCGTTGGTCACATAGAGGCATGCTTAAGCCCAAAAAAAAAAAAGAATAGTCACAGATGAAGAGGTAAAAATTTGAATCAAAGAAAAGTACACCAAATTCAAAATAATGCATTTGTTCTAACATCGCATCAAATAAAAGTATATACCCAAATTATATACTGGGGCCTGGTTTCATTTATAAGCCATAAAATCCCTCAACACTTGAAAAGAAATAAATGCTTTTTCAAATGTTTACTTGTTTCAAAAGAAATTAAATGCTTTTCAAATATTTGTTCTAAAGAAATTTTATCGTTTTCAAATAATCTCAAAGGAAATTTAAATTATATTGATCAGTTAATGTTTCAAATTTTGAATTGTATAATATAACATCTGCTAAACCTATTCCATCCAAAATCTAAAATCGACTCTGGACATGGATTAGATATACATTAAGAATGTCATCATATGATGATATGAGAATTGCGCTGGCATGGTCTATGGACGGAAATAGAAAGATAGAAATACCAAGACCCATATGAATATTGAAGGGAGACATTCATTTGGATGACCGAGTTGGGGAAGTCCTGGAATGACAGGGGTTGATCCAATTAAATGGGTTCCAGTTAATATGTCCTCATGCTCCAGCTTAGTGAGACGAAAACTGAAAATGATCAAGACAAAATATTAGCATTTCTTTTCCTTTTCCCAAAAATATATTTCCCCTTAATAACATCCACAACAAAATAACCTTTAACCTTAAAAGAGAAAATCCTAATTTTAAAATACTACATGGCTTTTCAGAAACAAATAATTTTCAAAATATTCATACACTTTCCTACATTCAATCGATCAAAGATTTATTTAAAAATCAGTATGGAAAATATTATGATTACCTTTGATATTTGTGAAGAATTGCCCCGAACTGTAGCTTTTATATGACCGTTTTTCCATTGATGTGATTATTGTTACGTTAAAGAGTTAATTATGTCTCTAGAAGCTTGAGGCAACTAAAATATATCTATATGTGTGTCTTCCATATCTCTTATTGTTGACGTTAAATTGATATTCTCTATCCTGGTTTACCTGTGATTGGGATCGATGAGACATTTATTAAAGAAGTTAATGCATTAGAGAGTGGGTGGTTGCTTTAAATGAGGTTAATTATTCATAATAGTTGCTTTTAAAGGGGCGCAATTACTTTCCGATGAATTGAAAATGATTCCCGTTTAGAACAATTTAATTTCTTTTAAGTTTCAAGCGAATACTTCGCATTTAATTGTATTTTAATTCAGTAATGAAAATGTTTATTCAGTTTTAGTAAAATAATATCCGTTCCATCTGTTATGCATTAAACAAAATCATTTAACTCAATTACCGCTTAAGGTTAATAATTAATTTTAAATAGCAATTTATTGTCTGATTTGAAGTGATTGTGACATTTAAATAGTTAAAAATTTGCATTTCTTAATATGGCCGGTACAAAATAGAGGGCGCATATCAAATTCTGTAGATGTATTATTCACATTATAAAATGAGATTATTTTCAGTACAATGAGTATAATTTGTTTCTAACAAAGACTAACAAATTTTAGGTATTACATAATATTTGAATAAATATTATTGGAAAATTGAATGACAGGCATTTTTCGATTTTTCAAAATTTTCATAAACTTAGTTTTTTGAAATTTAATTATGTTCAGTATATAGAAATTATGAGTATGTATATAAATACGGAGCAAATTTTTATAGTTAATAATGCTTAATTTTTATAGTTAATGTTAATAGAATTTATACATGTGATTGAATGAAAGAATGAGTGAGGGAATGAGTAATTTAATGAATAGTAAAGAAATGAAAACACGAGTGAATCCATTAGTGAATGAATGAATAAATGAATGATCGAAGGAACGAGATTATTTATTAACTTTGCAAACAATGCGAAATCTATTGGTGGTGGATCTACTAATTTTGACAAGTGACAAGATTGATACCTGAGCTGGCACCTCCATCTCCAAATTTCCACAGCACGCGATCGGGAAGACTTGGGACCTCGACCAGATTTAATATGCATTAGTTCCACTACATGTCGGATCATTAGCAGCATCAGGGCTCGAACCCATGACAGGACAAAAATAACGCCGGCAATGATATTGTGACCATGATCATATGCTACCGCGGCTATATTAGAATGATATAGGATGTAGCTAAAGATAAGTACAAGACTTAGAAATGTTAATACAGCTATAGATATTTAATTGCACATACATGATTATTTACATATGATTTTAAGTGTAATTAGCCTCTCAAGGGGCTATTGTTATAGTTATTCTAAAAATGTGTCGTACCTGACCACTTTTCAAAATTTTATTTTGTTTTAGCATATATTTTGATGCCTGCTTTCATTAGTAATGAACTTAATTTTCAAAAATATGTTATAATAAATTTTCTTGAATTTTTCATTGGATTGAAATAAAATATATGCAATACAAGACTGATACTTGCTTTCGCCATTAATTAACACAATTTTCAAAAATATGTCGTAACAAATTTCCCCCAATTCTTTTATTGAATTTAAGTGAAACGAATATAAAATTTAAGTATTTTATTTACTTATAGATTTATGTATAAGCTTAAATCATATGTAAATTAGAATCAAGATATGATTGAAAATAAATGACATTATTCAGAATTTAGACAGCTGTGAGGCAGCCATTTTTTTAGCCACACAAGGGGCATTTGGCTTAGGAGGATCACTTTTGGCGTAACGCATCCCTTTTCCTTTTTTATCGTTTGCTTCAATTTTAATTACATTTAGCTGATATAATATTCAATTTAATATTTTATCTCATTTGCCTTAGTTTTAATTTAGTTTAAATATATTCCTTTTAATAATCTATCGTTTCTTTTAATTTTAATATCGGAAAAGTTTACCATTGTCCATTTCTCTATAGTTCATCGTTTACTTTAATTTTTATATTTAATTGAATAATTTAATAATAATTATGAAAAAGCGCACCTTGGGTGGCTACATCTCTTCTCTTCAAAATTTTGCATAGAACGTTTAAATTTTTTTTACATAAACGTTTTAATTTATAACTATATTACTGTTAAAATAAGTTTATTTTTCCTTGTCGAAAGAGTCTCAGTTGGTTTTGGAAATATCTGTTCGATAATCAATGAACGAATTCTGCAGGGACCCTTAAGTCTAACTGATTCTTCTTTAATCTAATCAGTTACATAAAACCAATTAGATAGCACTACTCTTTTGATAAACAATCAAATTTTGAAAAAAAGACTATGAACTGTAATACTCGTACAAAGTTTAGGTACAAAGTTCCAAAGAAAACAAATAAATCTTCAAAGAATGCAAAACTTTCTCAAGTGCAAATACAATGTCAGATTTTTATAAACAAAAAAGAACAAAAACCTTGATGGTGCCACAAAAATTGAAGTATTAAATTAACTATTAATTTAATAAAGTATGTTCCTAATTTTGGAGCACTTTCTTTGAAATTTTTTTTTTTGTAAAACCCTTAGGTTATTAATATTTACAAGGAAGTCTTATACTTTTGGAAGGGCTTCATTACACACATTCACTTCTGATACCAGCTCTCATTTAGGCCATTCTTCATCGTTTTTCTTCTTAGCTGTTCATTTCTTCAGTTGATATACTTCTTTTCCTTAATTTAGATTTGTTTTAAATGCTTTAACCACTATAAAATTGCTATTATTAAAATGGCTATTGATCTTTGAAACTTCTGACGTAGTAGAGTAATAAATTCACCAGACAGCTCAAAGAGGTAACTTCAACACTGGTGATCGGATAAATTGTTTACCGATCGGTTGCTGCAATTAGTTTGGAAGTCAGAACAGACTGGAATGACAAACACTACATTCTTTTATCACAACCTGAGACTCAGGTTCCTAAATAGTCTTCTTTAATGCTTTCCATCACTCAAATCGGCAAATGGTTGCAAATTTGGTGATTCTAATTGAATGAGGTTTCTTCAATTTCATAGAAATTTGCAATTTTCGCCCTGAATCAAATCACATGAATTACTGTTATTACCTCAATGTTGTCACTTAATTACTGATACTACAGACCATGACAACTAGGCTACCATGGCCTTGATTCGACCAAGGAGACCGAGCTCTCACGACAGGGTTTCAGTGTTTTCAGATATTTTTCTGACATTAAATGAGAAAAAGCTAAAATATAGGAAAAACACTTATTTTAAGCAAAACATTTATTGAAATTTTATCTCCCACCTATAAATTAATGAAAATTATTAACTTTAAAACTTACAAAAATAGTATATATCCGAAACAAATGTTTTAATCTCTAAATTTTATTTAAAAAATTACGTCACGCAAAATTGTTTTCACATATGTTGGATTTTGAGTCATGGTGAGTTGTCTGGTAATATATGTTTCCTTTAATGCATTCCTAAACAGTATTTATATTATAGGACATTTCATGGCATGAACACTCACAAAATACAACATAGTACCGAATACAGAATTTGAAATATTGAACCACCGCTTGGTGGTGTGTGAAGTGAGTGAAGGTAGCATTTAATGCAACAAGATCCAGATGTAGCCATATTGCGCCAAACTAGGCATAACTGTGAACTAGATGTTTGAAAAAAATTCGAAAATATTAAAAACTGATTAACAAGCAGGAGGATCGAAAATTGAGATGGATCGCTAGTGCTTACCATGGTCGCTTCATCCATATTTACCAAAGACAGTAAACCCCATAGGAAAAGAAAATATCACTAGGGTGCCTCGGGGTCATGATGCCCATACTTACCTAAAATAAGGCAAAGACCCTGAAGACTACCACCTGGTGGGCGAAAGTAGAAATAATGAAGAAGCTCTACCTTGTGGTATAAAGTTACAACATTGTGTATATATTATATTTAGATACCAAAGAAACCAATGGGATTTATTATTATTAAATAAATAGCAGAGTATTATTTTCTTTTCGAAATAAAAAAATAATAGTGACACAATATGAGATACAAAAGCAAATCGTAAATTAGTCCAGCCTATGCATGGATAGGTGGAGACCCTCTAATTCAGCAACATTTCTTCCTGTCACTACCCAATAGATTCTAAAACGTATAACAGTTCTTTTCAATATGGACCATCAAAAAAAACATTATCCTTATGAAAAAAAGGTATCATTTTTTTTCATTTTAGTCGAACAAAATGGTATGAAATTACACTTTCATTTCCTAAGACCTCTAAAGACTATGATCCAATCTATTTGTCAATGAAGAAATATATAAAACGTAATTTATTGTTCTTTTTTTCCTTTTTAATGTTCTGACAAATACTTTGTTTTAGGCCAAGTGCTTCCACAGCCTTTTATTTTGCTGTAGGCAAACTTAATTTCATACTTTTTTAAGACGTACTTTTTTTTTAATAAAAAAAGTTTCGAAAGCATACCTCCTTATAGGAAATCAACTCACTTATTGCTTTACAAATTAATCAAGGGAAGTCCTGTTTTCTTTTAGAACGGAAAATAACTTTCCAAGAAACAGCTATTGGAATTCTAAACGTTATTGGCTGTCACTTTGTTCAAGCCTAAACTTCCAATGGCTTAAGTAAAATAAAAATAAAATGTTTCTTCTAAATTGTTGTTAAAGTTCATTTTAAAATATACGTTGTAATTAAACTTTTTGTCTTCATGACGTATTTGCTTTTTCATGAGACTGCTTCAAAATCAATTATTAACATTTATTTAAGACCTCCGAAAAAAGAAGACATTTTAAACGTTTTTCTGCATTATTTAAATTACAGGAAATGTATCTATCAATTAATGTCGAAAGATGTTTTTTAATTATCTCAAAATGTTTTTTTCGCTTAGTTTATTTGTAATGATATCAAAATCAAGATTCATTAAAAGTTCCAAGAAGAAGCAATTTTTGCTCTTGTTTCATTATTTTCTCCAGAGCGTTTGCTATGAAATGCAAATTAAATTGTATCGAACTTAACACGTAAAGTACAGTTGTTATTAAAATTAATTTCATGCGATTTTAAAATTCCATATTTTCAAAAATAAACGACACGTAATGAAGAGTTTTACATGAATACAATGGAAATCTGCAGAAGTTTTATACTGTGAACTGTAGATGGCCCTCGTGTGTTCGTGAAGCTATTTCATGAAAGCTGTTTCAGAAGTTTTCAGGGATTTACCTCGCAGTTTGATAAATCGCAGTGGTACCAGTCTACTTTATCCTAAATCACCTGAAATGTGAATCCAATGTATAATCACCGAATACCCCAAGCGATTCCCTTCTTATGGGTGTTAGTGAAAGATATATTGTACACTCCATCACTACGCATAAATTTATGTGAACTTAGGCAAAGGATTTCTGGTGATGTTCAATCAATTACCATTGACGCTTTACTAAATGTTTGACAAGAATTTACTCATCGAATTGACGTTTTCCGTGTCACGAAAGGAATTTATATGGAACACTTATAATTACCTTCGATATTTTCCCCTTTGCGTTCATGTATTAAATATCGTTCAGTTTCGTTTATTTTTGAAAATGTGGAATGTTGAAATAAAAAAAAAACATTTGGAATAACCCTATATATTATGTCTTGCCAACTGATGTAAGATTTTATTTATACTTTAATTAAAATAGATATAGATCTTAATAGCGTTGCACTCAGAAGCAACAGGAGAACGATTGGCAACCGAGCAAGTAATTTTAAGCCTCAAACTAGTGGTGAAGAGATACTTATTTTGATACCCTACTCTTCAAACTTCCGACTATCCTAACGCGAAGATATTAAGCATCGAGATATCTAACATGAATCATCCCCTCTACACAACTGGTCTTTTGGGCTACCAGGACTCGAACTCGCAACTCAGTGGAAATATCACCGGTCAATAGTTGGCGACTATGACCACTAAACTACTGCGACTGCCAGACACAAACAGTTTGTTTAGAAGACAATCTACATAAAAATATTTTTATTAAATTATGAAAAATGACCTTTTTTGAAATGAAATACGAGTGTCGCTCAGGAAGTCCTTAGAAAGTCTAAGAGATGGCTCTCGTAGAATCGAAAATTGTTTGTTTTTAGTAAGCATCGTGACTCACTAGACAGCTGTCTCAGTCTCAGTTACTCGTATTCGTTAACATAACGCTTTTCGCCCCTCAAAAATTCTTTGTCATAAACTTTCCTCCAGCTGAGATCATCTTTGCTTTTGGGGGGATAGATTCCCCGGATAAAACTCAACGTTTGGATTATTATTTGATTTCCGTTGCATAATGATGATTCCAATTCTCTCTGAAGGAGAGAACTCGTCGCGACAGCAATCACAATTGAATTTGGCAAAAAATAACTACAAAATCAAAATAAATTACGAATCAATGTGAATTTGATTAGAGCTCCGTTTAACAGATAGTAGAACCCAAAGGAACATTAATATGCTGTAATGATGCCATATGTCTTCAAATGCGAGTACTTATAGAACTACCACAGTATAAATACCATATATTTTCGTATGTAAACCGATGATTGCATTTGCCTAATGTATGGCCTTTTTCCCCTCAAAAGGCTGTCAAATCTTGCAATCTAGCCGAAAAGGGAAAAAAAATTCCCTGTTACGTATGAACCTTTCACCAGAAAAGCGAAAATGTTGCCATGCACGTGTAACTGAAAATAATGATAAAATGCATCCAGGTATTCCAATAAGTGACATGAATTTGATGAATGACACAGATTTCAAAGTATACGAATGATTTTTTTTCCTTTTGCATTGTGATGCTGGGCTAATCGCATTTTTCATTTCATTAGTCTTGGGGACTTCTTTGTTAAATTGAATTACATAAAATTTCAGTTTCTTCTCAACCAAACTTAAACGTTAAATGGTAAATTAAATGAAGATAAAATTGAAATGAATTTATTCAGAAATAATTATGACATATAAATGAAATAGAACTGAAAGAAATTGATGATAGCAGAGGATATCGGCAATTTATTATCTATTATTAAATTAGACTTAAACATCATAATTAGTCCCTTGAGTGGAAGTGATTATTGGTCTCTAGTACTGAGTTCCGAAAATACCGTTTGTAAGAATTGTAGAAATCAGAATGTGTTATTTGGTAAATTTCAACTTCATATTTGAATCATAATCTAAAAAAAGTTGAATTAAGTGGGATTTGAAAGAGAGAGAGAGCGATCTTTCATTTCTTCAAGGATTAATAAACTATTTTATTTTTCTTTTTATTATCATCATAACTGATTCCTATATTAAACTGAAAGATGACTGTAGAATTAAATAATGACGAACGAGCGTTACATCATGAAGGTTACATTCAAAACACCCAAAACGTAAGCTAGATGAATAAATGATTACTATTTTTTCTTCCGTTATTTTCACTTGCGCATTATCTACAGTATTCTATTATTATTTCTAGTATATGTTTAGGTACTTTTCAATTTGCCAGATACAAATTTCGCCAACATAAGTTTTTTCATTTTCGTGAGGAAATTTCTACTCAACAAACCAACAATATAATCCCTATCGAAAATAAAGTGACCCATTTTTATAAAAAGAATGGTCGTTCTTCTCAAGTTTAAGATGTACAAACTAAAAATATAAATTTTGCCATTTTCGGCGATTCAACGCATGCGCACGGTTAACGGCAAAGTATCTACTCTTTTTGTGATCTAGTAAATCCATATAAGCGCAGAATCCCATAATTTATCTTGGAAAAAATTCTAAAAATATTCAGCTCAAACACGGAAATATTCGGTATTTGTAATTGAGTATAGATCTAAGAAATATTCAAAACAACAGATTGGTTTCGGGGAATTAGCATCATAGAAAGTGAGGACGGTCTCTTCGTTCAGTAAAACTTTGTAACATACCAGTTTCATTTCTTTTATTCAATTATGCCATCAACGATTATATAAACTTCAATAAATAATTAAAAGGAATGATAAAGAAGATCAAATTGAGACATTGAATTTTCAGTAAATACGAGTATATTATACATATGAAGAACAGGTGTCTAGACGCGTCCAAACCTAATGAATAAACCTGATGAATAATATATAAACTATTACATATCTGGTACTTCCTAACCGGATCCAAGTCAGCACTAAACATTTTAGCTGAATTCTACCACATGTCATTTTGTAGGTGATTACTCCACTCCAAATCGAATCATCCAATCTATTACTTCTTATTATCTTATGTAGATGTATATCTTCGACTATCTATATTCATTCTCTATCTCTATTACAACTCCTAGCATTTTATAGATGTTATCACTTCAAGTTTATTCAGTACACTTTAATATTTTAATCTAACTTAGATAAGGCACAGTTCGTTCACCAGAAGAGTCCTCAAATAAAAAAAATATCTTAACTCAGCCCTCAAGAGTTAGATGAAACCAACCGAAAAATAAGTTTTCCATACGATTTTTAAGGATGTGAAAGGCATCATACTCATGGATTTCTTATTGAATGATTCTTTATTAACGTAGCACATAGAAGCTACTCGAGGGCTATTGGTGAAGGACGTCGCAATTTTGAGCCTCGGTCAAATGACGAGGACGACAACAAAGCTAGTACCTCCAAACTTTCATATGCCATTGGGGAACTCTTGGACGAAAAGAAATGCATAAATTAAAATCAACTTATTAAAATTCGAGTGTGAAACATGTTTGCGATGACTATATTTCATTATATATAGCATACCTCATGTAAACAATACATTCTGAAAAGATCTTTGTAAAAATATTACACGACAAAATTACAAAATTACTTCAATGATATTTTTTCATACATTCTCCTTTAAGATTTACATATATCTTCCAGTTTTTTTTTTTTTTTTTTTTAATTTTTATTCTTGCATAATAAAAATGAATCTGACGTATATAGATCCAATGGCGCATAAAATCTATTACTTTTCATTCGATTAAAGTTTTCTCCTCCTAAAGCTTATCCCAGGGTTCCATATAAATAGCACTGCGAAGATACTTGATCCGGACTATAGGGAGAATGATCGATAGTTGTCCAAGTTTACTTTCTTGCTCTTGTGTTACACCATGCTGCATTGGGTCTACCACTCTTCTGAAGAACATCAAATCGGTTTTCGATTAATTGATTTATTTTATTATAGTCTAACTTAAAAACAGTACAATGAGTACTGTCGATAAACCATGTCATTCTGAACTAGGAAGGCGCTTGAGCTGGTACTCACAATTCAAACTTCAACTCCATGCGAACAGAAGGACATGGAGACTGGGAAAGTTTAACGTCCATCAGCCCAACTGCACAGTGGATCTTAGAGGTATCAGGATTCGAACTCAGGACACGGCGAAATAATGCCGGTTGCGAAGTCGGGCCAATGAAAATTAAACTACTGCGGACAACGGTCAATTGACGAGAACAATTCCTTATAAAGGGATTCTCTCACGCACTTCCTTTAAACTAAACTATGGGAACTTTATTTGAGATTAGTTTAGCTTAGTTTTTATTAACGCAACACGAGAAGCAACACGAGGGCTATTGGCGACGGACCTCATAATTTTGAACCTCGGTCAAGTGACGAGGATTACACCTGAGCTGTCACTCCCTCTCCTAACTTCCACACCACACCAACGGGAGGACTTTGGGCCCCAACGAATTTAACGTGCATCAGCCCCGGCTACACGGTGGGTCTTTGGCAGTCAAGGATCGAACCCGCGACTGAGCGAAAATCGCCGGTAACGAATCCGAAAGCATGACCACTAGGCTACCACAACTTGATTTGCGAGCTTCTTCCAATGTATGAACAGTAACTTATGTAAATAAGAATAAAAAAAGGATAATGTTGTGAATAGGATTGCTGAGATAACATTTATAAGACTATAGAGAGTTTAATAGTAAGTGTTACTGGTAGAGAGAATGATAGGAAATTTCCAAGAAATAAGTCTCACTAGCCTTTAAGCTGATGAGAATAATTAGATATAGAATTCAAAGTTAGTGAGGATTTGTGCATGCATAAAATGAGTCGAACCCCCTTTTTAAATTATTATTACAAATTCGTAACCGATTCAGGGCTGAGTTGAGCTTTGAAGAACTACTCTGGCCAAAGCCAAAATTACATTGCAACGTTATAAAAATTAAACCGATGCAAATTATTTAAGATTATTGATGAATAGTCTAAAGCTGAAAATACATATAAGTTTTTAAATGTATTAATGTTTTCACTACACTTTTAAATATTATATATCAATATAGTTAAAAGTGAATTCAAATATTTAACCACAAAAACCTAAAAATATTGCAATCAAAATCTAATAAGCCATTTAATTAATATTATAACTACTCTTTTTTAATATTATATATATTATAGTTAAAAATGAATTATTCAAATATTTAACTTTAAAATACTAAAATTATTATTGCATTCAAAATCAAATAAATCATAAAACTATTAAGAATCTGTGATTGAATTTTCAAAATAATATCACAAAGCATTCTGCTTTCCAATGTTTAATTTCTAATTTCTGGGATAAAATATAATAACTACAGCTTTAAGAGAGAAAATCAATAGATATTTTCTAAATTTGACAAACGCTTGCTCAAAAAGTTAGAATGAAAAATTTGATTTCAGTGACAGTATATTCCTTGTTTGTTCAAACATCCATCAAGTTCGAAATTCAGTATACTTTTGCAGCATTCGGAAGAAATTCTAGCCCTGTATTTCCGATACAAAAGGGTAAGAAATCATTTTGAAAAATGGAAATACGGGATGCTCACTCTGGCCTTCCTTCCTTTCAATTACTGTTGTTGACTTTGAAGGAATTTTTCGGTTATGAAAAAGGCGGTAAGAAATGATTTTTTTCCAACAGCATTTTCCTAAGCTCGGAACTAAAATGCTTTCATTGTTTGGAACGATGATGCGTGATTCTACGTCTTTACAATGAACCAAACAAATGGAAAAAACGGAATTTCCCAAACACATAGAGCATCAAAGGCATTCAAAAAGGTTTTTTTCTATTACTCCTACAAACTTTTGCGGTCATCAACGAAAAAGTATCTGACTATGTTTCGGTTGCGAAATTTTATGGAATCTTTTTTCTGATCCTCGGGAAAAAACGGAAAATGAATTCAAAATATACTTTACACATAGACACACACACGCACACACATTTGTCATTCGTATTTGTCATTCAGAAAGCGCTTTGTAAGGTCGGAGTTTGCTCAGAATATTATGTTATTCTTCGAATAATAGGAAGAAATGCTGACCAGCAAGTGTCGGAATTCGAAAGAGGCAGAATCGTTGGCTATCGAGAGTATGGACTATTGCTCCGTGATATCGCCCATCGCACTGATCCAAATCTAACCACTGTCATGCGAATATAGAATCATTGGGTTGCTGAGGGTCATACTGAACGGCATGCCGGATCTTCACACCCTACCATTATCAATGTCCGAGAGGACAGCCGTTTTGTAAAGTCGACCTTGCAAAATCATACAACCGCATCGCGGACCATTAGTCAGGAATTGGCATGTTTGCAGCGCTCCCAGTATCAGCTCGTACGGTGTGACGACGTTTGCAGCAGCGAGAATTGTCAGCACGACGACCATTACTTCGGCTTTTCTTGATAATGCAGCAAAGAGAGAGACGGCGACTCTGGAGTGTCGGTCGATAAAGCTGGATACTGGAATGGTAGAATGTCGTCTTTTCAGATGATTCCCAGTTCTGCGTGCAATATTCTGATGGCTGTATACGTATTTAGAGGTTCCGAGAAGACTGTTTTTCGCCTGTTTGCCTTCGATACCGACACAGAGGGACTGCAACTAATGTGATGGTTTGAATAGTTATTAGATACACAACACACAGATCCCTAGTTCGGATCGACGGTAATTTGACCGTAGATGGGTACATTACTGTCGTCCATTGATTGTGTCCTATCTTCAAGGCCTGCCAAACGCTATCTTCCAACAAGATAATGTATGTTTAGCTGTTGCGAATGGAATGTTGTAAATCATTTTCTGACTTTCCTCGATACACAGGGAATTCGATTGTTGCCTTGGCCAGCACAATCTCATATTTGTCAACCACTGTAAACATCTGGTCATGGGTTGCCAAAAGATTAACCCGCCACCCATCTTCAGCAAAACTGTTGATGAAGTGGGTCATAGACTTGAAGCAGCATGATATGAGTTGGCCGCTTTTGTCATTCAAGCCCATATCGACTCCATGTCTAACCAGGTAAGGACCATTTTAGCTCCAAGAGGTGGTAGCTGTTTGCACAATTTCGCACTCCTGTAAACCATCAAACTGCCTGCAAATTTATTCCTTTTGTCTTCGTGACATACAGCTTACTTACAATAAATATCTTGTTTGTATTTGCTTCCCTTCATGGTGTTGTAATTTTAATGGCCAGCAGTATATATATATATATATATATATATATAAAGCGCGCGTGAGAGAGAATTACATATTTTTAATAATAAGATTTATAATCAAATTATGCGTGTAAGGCATGGTGAGACTGCTAATAAAGGTTTATCCATTATTTCGCTGTATTTTAATGTAGATTACTTTTTATTAAATAGTTTTAAACGCTTAGATATATTGATAATAGTATTTTATTTCTCAATTAATAATAAAAAAAATTTAAGGCTTGTTTACTTTTTTTAACCAGAGTATTTAAGTTTATTGCATACTAATGCTACTGTGAACGAAACGGAATATTTAGATATTTTTAAGAAAAAAATCGTATATAATAAAATATATAATAAAAGGCACTTTGATTTTTTGTATGTTCCATAAAGTACCTTTAAGTGAGAGTTCAATTAGCCTAAATATTTTAGGAACAATATTTATAACGAGATTGTAAGTAATATTAAACGAATGATACGTTTTTTTCGTTTAATATTACGTTAATTTCATTTTGTTCAAATTTTGAAAAATGTTTGAAAACAGAATTTCCTTTAAATTTTCAGAAGTAATTTAAAACATCATTATTAAGTTAGATTTTTAATTTAATTTTTTAAATATATTTTAATTTTTTTTTTCTTTTAGTTTTTAGATTTTGAATTTCTCTTAAAATTTGATTTTAATTTTTTTTAAATTATTTTTCTCCATTTTACTTTATTTTTTTCTATTTTCGTTTCAAAGTCTTTAAAAATCTTCGGCAGTTTATTTTTTGTAGTTCATAATACATGTAAATGGGGAGTTCATTGAGACTTCATATCTTAAGTAATTATATTTGTAACTAATATTTAGGAACTTCCCATTAATTTGGAAGTTTTAATTTTTTTTTCTGCAGGCAGAGTTTCCTTTTAATATTTATAGCTATTTAAAACGCATCAATTAATATTTTAGAGTTTTTTTCCATTATTTTGCTTTTTTAACTGATTTTTATTTTTGTTTTTTTTGTTTCTTTAATTATTAATTTTTTTACAGGTTTTTTCATAATTACTCTTTCTGTCTGATAGATAGCACTGTGAAACATTTGTTGTTTAAGAAACACACCCTGCTTATTTTTCTATGAGTAGGAGTGGTGAATTCTTTTGCTATGCATGGTTCTCATGTAAATCTTAAAAAACTTTTTTATTATGTTTTGAATTCTCTTGTTTAATTTTCTCTTGTTCCCATTTTCATTAGGTACAGATAGAGTAAATCTGTTTGTCTTCATACATTTTTTTACTTAATTCTATAGTTGCACTTTTTTTTTTTTTTTTTTTTTTTTTTTTTGGAATTTCTGCTTTGCTTTGTAACATTTTTCTGTAGGGATTGTTTAGTACCGGTAAAACTTTGTTTAATCTGCGAAGTTCCCAAAACAAAGAATTAGAATTTAAAAATGTTATATTTCATTTCTCAACGCTTTATTTTCTTTATTTTCTTTGTTTTTTATGCGTAGATGTTCGGACTTTTTCATGGTATTGCATATATCCTCTTGCTATTGTTTATTGTTTAAGTATTCTTTCATTTATAATTATCTCTTTCTTAAATGTAAGTTGTGCAATATCATCTTTTCCTTTTGTTCTAGGTGATTGTCGAAAAATTTTCAACTTGTTTACTTTCTACTTTTTCTATGATTTAAAAACTTTATTTGCATACTTCTTTTTTAAATTTTATTATTATTTTTATTTCTTCTAAATATTTTAATTTATTAATTTTTAATAATTATTTTGAATTATTTCTTTTAAGTACTGAAGTACTATT
>BMAW01114042.1:0-14996 GCA_019974015.1 Nephila pilipes
TTTTTTTATCAATACTTTTCTAAAATTATTTATTTTTTTTTCATTTTAATCATAACTGTAACATTTTAGCGTTCTTTTTTTGTGACTACAACTTTCATTACAAGCGATTTGTTGTTGATATTTTGTGTTTTGATTGCATTATAGATAGCGAGCTGATCATAAACACCTTTTATATTGAGAAAAAAAAGTTTTGACGTTTTACATTGAGAAAAAAAACAGTTTTTATCAAGACTTTATTTTATTATTGTTTGTGGTTTATTTTTTTGAGAATTGAAGATATAAAATACCTCGCGTAAAAATTCAAATGAACAGTAAACATTGTTAGTGCGGTGTCATTCAAATGAACAGTAAACATTTGTGTAGTGATGCTGATAATAAAGCTGATTCTACACAAGAAAAATTTGCTGTTCCTACTATCAGAATTGATTAGTTATTAAATGTTGAAAAGACTGAATCTTCCGATACTGTTTATTTATTATTTGTGAACTTTGTTCAAATCAGTAAACTGTTTGACAAACTGATGTGCCTGGAATTTGACAAATAGGTTCTTGTGCTTTTGAAGTGTGTGCTGTAGAAATAGCGAATGAAAGGCAAGCAAATACAGTTCCTGATATCAATTTATGGATTACACAAGCATTCTGCAACATAGATAAAGGTAATTCAGCCATCAAGAAATTTTATATCTGTCTAAATATCCTGCCTTTTTCATCGAGGACATACAGCAAATGTACTAAACTTCTTCACAAAGCCTATGGTATTGCTGCAAAGACTATGCTAAAAGAAGTACATACTGAAGCATGAAATGCATATGAAGTACCTGCTGATGTCCCATTTGTTGACATAAGTGTTTCTTTCGATAGTATTTGGATGACACGAAGCCATACATCTTTAATTGGCATTGGTTGTGTCATCGATATACTCACTGGCTATGTTATTGTCTTTGAAGTTATGTGCAAAGTATGTCGACATTGTTCCATAGCCAAAAGAGAACTTTGAAAATCAAGTGCAAAATATGATATGTTGAGTGAAGGGTATAAGAAGTAGTGTGATTTATATCACACCGGATCATCGGGTTCGATGAAAATGGAGGCAGCATTGATACTGTGGGAAATATCGCAATCATTGGGATTCCAATATCCTACATTATTGTCTGATGTAGACTGTATAACTTTCAATTACTTATCTGAAAGAAATATCAATGAAGATAATGTCAAAATAAAAAAAAGAGGAATGTATAAACCATATGAGTAAAAGGTTAAGTACTGCTTTACGGAATGCTGTGAAGGAATCGAGAGCTCAAGACATCTCATTAGGTGGAAAAGGTTATGCAACTTTGAAAGAAACTACCATAAAGAAATTAACTTCTTATTTTCAGAAGGCCATATTAAAAAGATAAAGTGTCGTAAAGACTCAATAAGCTATATGCATACCTTTTGGAAAATGCACACATGATATTGGTATAATACTGGATTCTCGAAAAAAATTGTTTAGAATGAGACGCAAGAACTGAAAAGATCAGTGTACATGTGAACTAGCAAAGGAAGCAGTTTTAAAAAGAGAAGCATTAATGATAAAAAAAAAGGAAGGTGTTACATATAGACCAGGATACTTTTGAGGTTCAAATAATAATATAAATAAGTATCATAATTTTTTTCATTATAAAATGTGCATGTATAGTTTTTAAATTAAGGCAATTAATATAATTTTTTTTCATAATTTGTGTTTTTATTCATTATATATTTTCTTATAAATATAATATAGGCGATATATGAAGAAAAAAATTTTAAAAATGGTTGTATTTATTATTGTTTGACATTTTCCTTCATTTTTTATGTTCGTTAATTGTAATTAACACCTTGAATAATATTAGCAATTATTAAAAATATATAATAAAATTTTGTGAAAATGCTATTATTTTATGGAAAAACTTATAGCTTATGATATAAAATGGTATTTTAAGTTAATTGAAGTATATAATATTTGTTTTTTCAGAGTTATAAACTTTAAAAGGTTTTTTCTCAGTTTGTGTTTTTTCGATACATCATTGCATTTAAAATGTTACTCCTCCCACAAATATTAATCAATCACTTCCATTTTTTTTTCTGTATGTTACATATAATACATGTAACAAAATTAGGGATCCATTTTGCAAAGAAATTAATACTTTTTTTAAAAAAAATAATAATGTAAGAGATATCTGTGTTTTCGTTGAATTTTAGCATGCTGATCAACATTTTATTTTTTTCTCCAAAACTTAATAAGTTATTACAAAATCAATCCCTAAATTTATTTAAAATATCCTTGACAATATTACAAAAAAATTCGTAGTAAAAAATTAATAAATAAAGGAGGAGTAGGGTTTGAAATTTTTCAATTTTTTTTTAAAAAAATTTAAATTTTTAAAATTGTGTTAACAATATATTCAAATTTTCACATAAAATCATTTTCTTGAATAGAAACACTTCAAAGCTTGCTAAAACCAAATTTTTAAATGCATTAATAAAAAAAAATAGTTCAAGGGTACCGAGTCCCTTTAAAGAGTGCACTTGCTTTCGGTTTGCTTTTTTCTTTCCTGCTTGCTTCTTAGAAATTCGAAAGAGAATTTATGGCTTTTTATGGGGTTTAGGGCTTTTGGTAGCAGATGCTCTTGACTGTTTGTTTCATTCGGTCGGTTTTTATTTGTAGCGACATTCAAGATGATAAGAAAGTATTTTTCTGATACTGAGATTTGTGAACTAATGAATGAATCTGACAGTAATGTTAGTGAAAATAATCCAATCAGTACATAGACATTAAAGTAAAAAAAAAAAAAAAAATGACGAAGATGTGCCCTTGCTCAAAATCTTGCGTGAAGCTTTAAAAGTTTACAAAATATAAGTCATGTGACGTTGGATTATGCATTGAATATATATATTTTATAAAAATACCATACAGCGAAATAAGATTCATTTTTTATATCTTAATATTCCATGTAATGGTACATCATTACACTATGAAATTTATGTAACAAATGTAAGTATATTTTATATTTTCTTAAAAAATATGATTTTTTTCGTAATAATTTTATAAATGAAACATAAGTTTCGATTAAAATTTTTTTCTTTCGTATATATTAAGTTTAATTCATTTTAAATAATATATGTAAAAGCCAAAATATTCTAATGAATAGCCGATTTTAGAGTAATTTTTATCGCGAATTAGGCTTAGTATCTAATATCGTCTGGGCACAGCGTAACACTCCGCGGTAAGAAGCCGCTAGCCCAGGGAAGCACTTCGTTTTTCTCCTTCCGCTAGTGAAAGGATTAATATTAACTAAAACTAAACCTTGCGATTCCTCGTGATAATAAATATAGTTTCACTCTACTTCAGGTGTCTTCAATCTACAATTTCTTGAAACCGAAGAAATCAACATTATTAGTTGTTATTTACATTATTTACTTAAGGATCAATTACTATGTAGAATAAATTTCATCCAGATATTTCCCCTTAAAAGAGATCTCAATTTCTAAGACTTTCGAATATCTGAAGCATAGAAAACTTTTGTCACAATCGATACAGAAAAATAGATAAAAGATTACAAAAATATATTCTGCAAAAGCGAGTGCGATCAAAAGGGTGAAAATAATTTTGGCATATATTTAGAAGCGAAGCGTTGAAAATATGGATTTTGGAAAAGCCAAAGACCTGAAACTCCTATTATATTTTATCAATTTTAACTTACCGGTACGTAAGCGTATCGAATTCCTTTCCCCCATTTTTAATCTGAAAGCTATAAATCTTGCAATGGCACATTGGTCCTTACCCATCAAAGTGTCAATAAATTTTATCCTCCAGTAACTTCATCCAAAATTTCATTTGCTACCATCAGATAGCCATTCTCGAAATTTAAAAGTCTTGCTCTTTTTTTGGAGTAAAGATATATATAAATTTAGTGCGATTTTTAAAGTCATAAAAATGGGACTATGAGTACAAAGTATAAAGCAATAAAGAATTGTTAATTGCAGATAAGGAATAAAATTGTTATTACTCTAACTTGACACATTTTTTGTACATTTTCATTTGTGTTTGTAAAACACTAGATCATAATATAAATTTTCTTATGAATTTCTCTTATTTTATACAGGATATTTTATTGTATGTTATTTCTATAAGTGTTCACTACACTAAAACTTAATGTGCAGTTAAAAAAATATTTTGTTTTGGATACTAACAAATTTATTGAAGAAGTTAAAATGAAACCAGTAGCTATTGTAGAATGTTTAATATTTTACTCACGTGTTTACATTTCATTAATTGTTTCTTGATAGAATGTGCCCACACTTGAAAATAGTGAAAATTGTATACGGTTCAAAACGTTTGTCTGTGTACATATGCCTTTAAAATGCCTCGTATCTTACATCGAGCTTTACCTTAACGTTTCTAATAAAAAATACAATACAGCACGGCAACATCTATATCTTATTTTAACTATCATATTCTCTCTTTTCCATACGTATTAATAGTTTTTTTTTAAAATATTAGTAAGAAAAAAGTAAATCGAATGAGTTCAGAATCACATCCTTTGCTACGATAGATTTTAGATGGTATCTATTGCCAAAAATACAAGTTTCATTCTGCTTTGTAATTATATATTAAAACAATCCACGCAATTATGGCTAAGATTTTTGAATGATCGTCCTTTAACTCAATTATGCGAAAGTAATGACAAACTGTTGAATAATATACTCCTTCATACTCGTTTCTTATCGAAAAGGCAATTTTTTTGCAATGTTTCGTTGATATCTTTTATTCAGTAAATTAGATTTCTTCTATAAACCGATAAGTATGTGGCAACAAAATTAATTGAATGAAATAGGATACACTTTATTTAGCAGACATATTTTCTTTATTTAATAATATTCAAAATAAATTATAAGGAATCAAAGTGAATTCCATTCAAACTCGATCTGTTATACTTGGGTTTCGTTCCAAAATGGATTTCTTCATTTCCACCTTAAATCGAAGTGATTTTCGATACTTTGAATATTTCATTCAGTATTCCGTTGTTGAAAAAGTTCAGAGAAGTTTTGATGACATTCAAATCTGCACTGACCACTTAAAACGATCTTAAAAGAAGATATCAATGCCCATTTTAAAGATTTGGAAAGTTTAGATTTTTCATCTTGTATTATGAATCCATTTGAAAGCAACATAACCAACACTGATTTCTCGCTACAAGAAGAATTGACTGAATCGAAGGAGAATTCGGTAGGTAAAATAAATTTACATCCAACTGGTTATACCAAATTTTGGAATTGTAAAGGTATTTGCAAGAAATACGTCAAATTAACCTAAACCACCGAACCCCATTTTTTTTTATATCTTCTTCGTTCTTACTTGGTCGAGGTAGGATTTTGTCACGTTACCAATTTATAAAGAAAAGCTATAAATCGACTGAATGTTACAGAACGCCACGGATTGCTATTATTATAAACTAATTCTACACCTAATATTTGAAGTGTTTGGAAAAAGCATGCAATATACAGCAATGGCAATAAATTTTAAAAAGTTATGTTATAATTACAAATACTTAATAAGAATTTAAAAATTGCTTCATGCAGTGTACATTTAATTGATTTTAATAATTATATGATCAGTAAGCAACTTCAGGCTTAATATTTAAAATAATAGACAATTTTATTTAATATTTAAAAACTTTGCTTCTATTTATCATGTACAAATACTATATTAATTGGAATCAAACAGCTGTTCAATTGCAATCTGTGTTTTCGAAATCTTGTTCATATTTATAAAGTTGAAAAAGAAAATGGTATTTAAATATGTAAACAAATCTAATTATATCCACCTTTTCCTTCCTAATTTCCTGTTCATATTTTTTTTATTTAAATTATTATCTCAAAATTGTTTGTAAGCAATTATATATATGATTGTATTGCATGCTGTATATTATAAAAAGAAATGTTACGAGGTCTATGGTGAAAATTATTCATTTATAAGGGATCGATGTTGGAAAAAGTTTGAGAACCCTTGTGCTACTTGATCATGACGAAAAAACCCAATAATATAAGGAAAATATCCACACAGTTAATAATCGTTTTATAAATTAACAGTTACAAAATGAAAGAGAAAGCAAAAAGAAAAGTATAAACTAAGATTTTAAGGAAGACAGGATTAAAAATACAGAGTTTTGATCATTAAAAAAATGCATCACATACACCCACGCAATGTACATTTCAAATAATTAGAAAAATGTAACACATCAATCAATAACTCCCGAGACTAACCCAGAGATGGCGTCAGGTAAACCAGTGCAACTATGGCCTCGAGTACTAACCATTGCTTGAAATGTGTCAAAAATTGCTTGATCGACCAGAAACAGCTGAGTTATCGAGGTTGGAGAAAGTAGTTTTGAGTTTGTTTAAAAACTGAGTTTCAAGTTTCTAGTTCTGTGTTCTGATAAAAATTGTTTTTATAATTAAAACGGCTGCTAAGAAACAATGGATTAAAATGTTACGCAGACTCTATGTCAAAACATTGTCGGTGGTTTGCGAAATTTAAACGTACGTGTACCAGCACAAATGACGCTGGAGCTCGGGTAACGTGGACACCGTTTACAATCGAAAAATGGAGTGAAGTGACAAAATTATAATTGAAAGATCGTAAAGTGAAGACCCGTGAGATTACTGAGATAACTGATATCATATGGAAGTGTTTACTGACAAAGGTTTTGAAGTGATGTAGAAAAAGGTTTTTCCATGGGTGCCAAAGTGATTACTTTCGGATGGAAACGTAAAAACAGCAACGAGTCGATGATTCAGAAAAGCATTTATCATATTTACCTGCAACAAAAAGATTTCTAGAAAAATATCGGAAAAAGACGGAAAAGGTTGAACGATTGTATCACCCTAAAAGGTGATTTCAACAAAAGGTGTTATGTTGATGAAAAATTTGCAAAAATGCTGTTTTCAGTGTTAGACTCGGGAGTCATTGATCGATGTGTTATATGTTTTTTCCGACTGTACATGATTTTTCATTTTTAAGCCACTTCACAATCTGAGGTATGTTGATACGCAACAGCGTTTTTATTAAAGAATCAATCTTCACAGACTTAAATCTATAAAAAATTAGATTAATATTTCTAAATGAATCTTCCGTGAGAAAAAAAATATTTTTATTGTAAAATATGCAATTTTTTTTTCCAAATCAATCATTCTGATATTATTCCCTTAGACAATTAATGTACTTTGAAGTTTAACAACATATATAGTTCTATTGACTTAGGAATTCTGCTCAAAATCAGTCCTAAAAATATACAGTATCTGTATCATAATATATGTACCATAAATAGATATGAAGAGCTTTCGGTAGATGGAACTACGAAATTCTATTACATAAGCTGATAATCATAAAGGAATATATACATTCAATTACTTCTTATGCAAGTGTTGAAAACAAAAATTTTCCCTTACGGAAAGAGTATTTTCGTTACAGAAGAAACAGAATTTTTTTTTCTTTTGACTGCAGAAGAAAAACAATGCTTTTTGAAGAAACAATTTGATAAATTTTGGAAGGGATCCAATCTCCATATATACATTAAAAATACAACAAAATTTTTTCAAAAACAAAAGGATTTTTTTTTAAACTAGCAATAATTTATGTATACTTTGTTTAATGAAAGCACGCTACGTTAGACGTGCAACATTAATATGGAAATAATAATTTATGAACAAGGTTAGATAAAATGCAGAACAAAATATGTTTGCCTTACATGAAACAATTTATACAAATTTATATCATTTTGTATTAAACTAATAGCATAGTGTTACATAACAAGCTTTGAGAACAACATATGCAAGATTTCAGGATTCCCAAAATTTATTTCAAAATAATAATTTACAATAATATCTATATCCATGAATATTTCCAAAACACATTGAAATCTTAAAAATAATTACACAAGTCCTATTATAACAGTTTTAAGATTATACATTTACTACTGAGGATTAAAAGATAATTACAAGAGCATTCTCTTTGCCCTTTAAGACAGCTTCAAATTACAAAAAAGAGATGCACAGTTATAAGAAGATGTGTGTAGGTTTTTTTTTTAAGAAACCCAGCTCTTTTCAAAAATATTCCAAAAAAATGTAATTTTTTTTTACTGAATGAAAACACCCTTTTTAAAACAATTAGTATTAGAGATTAATTAGTGAAGTCTATAAGATAGAAAGCAATCACATCTGATTTTTTTCAATATTTAATGGTTAAAATATTTAGTGAAAAAAATGTAAAGAGACGGGATATATATATATATATATATATATATATAAATATATATATTAGTATTTTTATAAAGTATATCCTATCAATACCATTACTGTTGTAAATAAATAGCTATATATTAAGTAGTTTCAAACAATATAGAGTAAAATATTAAACACTCTTTGAAAGTAAATTGGATAAAATTTAATAAATTAACTATCCTTGGTACATAAGCAGAAAAATAATCAGTACAATAATTCTATACAAATATAAAGAAAAATATTTAGGCATTTAAAATAACTTTAATTCCATTTGAAATTTTTAAAATTGTTTTAGTATTATTATAGATCTGGAGGCATTCTCTCTCTTCTAAATGTACAAAATTATATTAACATATATAATACTGTTTTAAAACAAATACAGAAATATCAATTTTAACGTACTTTCTTTAAATATGTACCCCTTTTATTTAATTCAAATGCTAGATACTTTTACAGATTATATATGAATAAATATATTTCATCACTTATACAGTCACCATTGACAATTTGGTATTTATCTGAATTTTAAATTATGAAGTCATATCACTGAACAATTTGTGGTATACTTTTCCAATTTACGGGGCAAAAAATGATACAACAGACTCTAAACGGAATATGTTGTCTCCAATGAAGTCTTCTTCATGAAATTTGCGCCGGAGAAATGGAAAAATCCTAATTTGTTTTAACAATAAAAAAACAAGCATGCTTCAAAAATCAAAATTATTATGTTAATGCATAAGCCTTTTCATATATAACTATTAAAAAACAATTGCCGATAGAAAAATTTATCTTATGTTTTCCATATGTAACAGAAATGTAATAATATAGGAAATAATACATAAGCATTACGTATTTTTAAGAAAGCTTACTTTATTGCAATTTTTAGAAAAAAAAAATTCATTATAAGGATATTGCTTATAATAAAATTTATATACGCAAATATATGATATAGCAAATATCCTTATTGTGAATATTTTTTATTACTTTGAAAATTACATTCTGTTGTGTTACACAGAATGTGATACAAAAATAGGAAATCAATTAAAACTTGTTGCAAATCTTGCTGTTTCAAAGCAGATGGGACTTTTCAGAATTTGACAGACTTTAGCTTAAGTTATCGTATCGAAATAAAATATAGACTGGTACTTACTATAAAAATAATATACATGATATTCCATCCTATTACTTTAATTATAAATATTGAAAAAGTGATTACAAATAATCTGTTTGTTTATTATTGATTGACTTTCGTTTGCCTATTTCTTATCGGCACAAGGTTCGATAAAAACAGAAAATACGTCTCATTATTTTCAACCACGGTCAGGTGATGAGGAAGATACCAGAGCTGACACACAAATGTAAATTATCATGCAACATTTTTTTAAAAAAAATTATTAAGACTCAGTAGATGACATTTTTACGTAAAATTACAAGCTTTTTTTGCCCAGCTTGTTGCTTGTGTTAATCGAGCGATGATTTATTTATTTTTATTTTTTTGAAAAAATATATTCCAATTTTATGTGACATCAATAAGTTAACGATTCCAGAAAACAGTTAAAATATCTTTAGTATATCTTTAAAATGTAACAAAATATCTTTAAGAAAAATATTTTAAATATCTTTAATAAAATATCTTTAAGAATAATATCTTTAAATATCTTTAATAAAATATCTTTAAGAATAATATCTTTAAATATCTTTAATACATCTTTAAAATATCTTTAGTCACATTCCAGTCCTAATTAGCTTATACTATGTACAATATTGGAGCACACCGTTTAGATTAAATTTATACCATGAAGGAATATTTCTTGTAACTCCAAAACATATTTTAGGTCAGTGTTAAAAAAAATGTAGGAAAGAAATTTAACAGATCAATTGAAAAGTCCCCGGCCTGACACATAGATTGCGATACTAGAATTAAATCCATATGTTTTTTAGTTAGCCCTAACCCTCAAAAGATGCGTGTATAAATTTGACAGCTGTCGGATCAACAGTTTGTGAATTATAGCATTTTGATTGAAGCAACTTTTGTTATTGTGAAAAAAATGATTAAAAAGGAATTTCGCGTGTTGATAAAATATTGCTTTTTGAAGGGAAAAAATACAATTGAAGCAAAACCTTGGCTTGATGCCGGACACTGCCAGAAGAAATTCAACCATCAAGGATTGGTATGCTAAGTTTAGACCTGGTGAAATGAGCACCGTAGACGGTGGACGCCAAAAAGAGGTTGTTACCGACGAAAACATTAAAAAAATCCACAAAATGATTTTGAATGACCGTAAATTGAAATTGAATGAAATAGCAGACACTCTAAAGATATTAACTGAACGTGTACATCATATCATTCACGGATATTTGGGTATGAGAAAGCTCTGTGCAAAGTGGGTGCCGCGCGAGCTCACTTTTGACCAAAAACAACGACGAGTTGATGATTCGGAGCAGTGTTGAAGATGATCAAGCGTAATAAACCCGAGTTTTTGCGTCGATATGTGACAATGGATGAAACATGGCTCCATCATTTCACTCCGAAGTCCAATCGACAGTCTTCCAAGTGGACTGCACACGATGAACCCGCTCCAAAGCGTGGGAAAACGCAACAGTCGGCTGGCAAGGTTATGGCGTCTGTATTTTGGGATGCGCATGGAATAATTTTCATTGACTACCTTGAAAAAGTAAGGACCCTCAACAGCGACTATTACATAGCGTTATTGGACCGTTTGAAGGACGAAATCGCCGAAAAAAGGCTGCATTTGAAGAAAAAGGAAGTGCTGCTTCACCAAGACAATGCACCGTGTCACAAGTGAGTGAAAACGATGGCAAAAATCCATGAATTGGGCTTCGAATTGCTTCCTTATCCACCTTATTCTCCGGCTTCCAGCGACTGTTTCCTGTTCTCAGATCTCAAAAGAATGCTCGCTGGGAAGAAATTTTCGTCGAATGAAGAGGTGATAGCCGAAACTGAAGCTTATTTTGAAGCAAAGGACAAATCATACTACAAAAATGGTATCGAAAGGTTGGAGGTTCGCCATAATCAGTGTATCACCCTTGAAGGGAATTATGTTGAATAAAAAACACTAATTCTGCCAAAAAAACGTGTTTTACTATGACAGGCCGGGGACTTTTCAATTCGCCTGTTAGCTATACATAACTTTTCAAAACTATTTTCTTAAAAGATTTGGAACTATCTTATAAAATTTTAAGAAATTCGTTTCTGTGAAAAAACTTTTCTTCTCTAAAATTAAAACGTTGCAAAATACTATGTACTATGTCCATCTCTCTTTAATTCGTGTTTTTTAAAAATCTAATTCTTTACACTGCTCTAAATTCTGCAGAATTATAAACATGTGACGAAGCAATAAAACCACTTTGTTTCAAATAAAATATCTCTCTGATCATTTCAATTTCTTGTTCTTGAAATGTCTTGATTGAATAAAATGAATTATATTCGAATACAAACATTTGTGAATGTTAAATTCCTTTTGGTCTACATCTTACAAGTGTCTTTAAAGACTTAATGTTCTTGATATCTAAGTTTTTTTATAGAAATTTTTTTTTTTTTTGTTCAAGTAATAAATCTCTGAGAACCATTAATTTTTTGATGTTGAAATTTCTTGACAGCATAAAATCATTTTGTTTTGAAGTATTAAATGTCTTAAAATGCTTAATTATTTTATCTCGAGGTTTCTTCATGGAATAAAATCGATTTTTTGTTGTAATATCAACGCCTTTGGAACATGTAACTTTCTTGATTTCGAAATCACTTGATGACATGAAATCGGAGTTTTTTGTTTAACAATAAATCGTTCAGAATATTTTTAATGCATTTGTGACGCTGAACTTCTTCGCGACTCTTGTGTC
The DNA here is from genome assembly GCA_019974015.1 of Nephila pilipes. Classification (NCBI taxonomy): domain Eukaryota; kingdom Metazoa; phylum Arthropoda; class Arachnida; order Araneae; family Nephilidae; genus Nephila; species Nephila pilipes. Next base: position 12,162 of record BMAW01114042.1, read on the forward strand.
ATAACTCAATTAAATGTAACTATCGCTATAAGTCAATAACCTACAAAAAGAGTCACTAGACAAATCTGACACAACTATTTATTCCATAACCTTGCAGAATAATGTCTGAGGGATATGTGCTCTACTGGATTACACCCTAGATATATTCTCCCATTCAACTAATACCGAATTAATACTGTCTTACCAAAATCTCTCCAAATGAGGTTGACTTAGTTTCTCGAACCCTTCGTGGCTGTTATCACTTGTAGCAACTCTTAATATCATCTACCGCTTGTAAGGTGTACACTCAGGGCTAGTTTCACTAGACCTCTATCCTCAAAATTTCCCTTTGCTTATATACTGTCCTATCTAGCTCACTTCACTTTATTTCTACTTGTTACTAATTAGAATAATCACGTTTCATTTTGGTTGGGAAGAAATTGTTTGTTTCGTACAATCAATCTTAATTTATGTCCGCAAGTTTAGTAAAGAGAAAATCGCAAATAGCCGAACGCCACAAATTTTTGTACAATTACTCTGTTTGAATGGTTCTGTGTTTTTAATTTGCACATAATAATCATAACCGTAATGTGTCTGAAAGACTTTTCATGCGAAGCAGTAGTTATAGAAGATGTGGCTGCATTTTTTAATCCCGAAAAATTCAGTTCTTATTTACCTTCGAATAAGAATTATTATTAGAGAATTATTTACTCTCAAAATGAGAATTATAACCTGATGTAAAAATACATGCATATATACGCTGAGTCAACACTCCGCGATGACATCGCATTTATTTTGAACTCTGAAAAATGATAACTTATTTTTAAGCATATGTTAAGAATAAAAATTTAGTTAATTTTTGATTAAAATTTCTCACCCGATTGCAGGAGATATATTTATCAATTCCAAACATTATATGAAGGAATTTTTTTGAAACTAGTCGTCTGTGTAACTTTTTTAATAAATCATACTACATACCATACCCTAACCAACGAAGCGCATTTATTACATTTGTAAATTTTTTTTAAGAAAATAGACTTCCATGGATTTAGTTTATATATCCCTCTCCGACACGCTCTCCGTTTAAAGCGCACTTCTTTATACTACATTTATTTTAAAGACGTCACTGCTTCTATTTCAAGTTATGTTACTCAGTTACTGCATATGTAAATGGGCTATATATATATATATATATATATATATATATCATGTAATATACAGATACATGCATTATCCAGAGTTCATTTAACAAAAAATCAGACTGTGCAACATTCGCCAATCGAAAATCTTGCACAAACCAAAATTGTAGTTTCATACAACGTAAAATATATTCAAGTATGTCTTTTTGGTTGTCAAATTTGTCTTTCTATTCAAATATGTCTTTAACGAATGAAATAATGTTAAATTTTATATTACTATTGTTCGATTACGATTTATTACTTATATCTTTATTAAGATGTATGTTATTTATGCTTCTATTTTTATTATTCTTCTGCTAACAATATTAACGAATCAATTGTAATTACAGTAATTTTTTTTAAAATTTGGTAATAATGTTGTTACAATTGTAAATACATTTAATTTTCAAAACTAATTTCTTTGCAATAGTTATGCAATTTAAGATTGTTTTACATACAAGTTTAATTCGTATTTCTATAAATATTATTATCTAATTTTGTTGTATGTATATATAATGATTGTTATACCGTTCTGTAAGAACGTTTTCTTATCTTAAGCAACTTTTTCATCAACACCACGTATTACATAATTAATATATTTTGTAAAAATATACAAAATATTAAAATTATTAATTATTCCTAATACAATTTTGCGAATGAAAAAGTAACTAAATGTGTTTTTTGTTAAATGAATTTGTAACATACAAAAAAAAAATAGAAAAAATACATTTCTAAATTTACGTTCTAATTTTTTTAAAATTAAAATGACTATTATAAGACACAGCAGGTGTTTTAGAGAAAAATAGTTATAAAACTTTATAGAGACAATTAAATTAACATTTTAATTTTAATAACTTCCGCACAAATATTTAATTTTACTATAAAATTGGAACTACATTGTATTTAAATATATTACACTTTCAGGATTTATTGCTGTGATTAAATATATATATTTTTATACGGATTTTTTAAAAATATGAAAACATTCGCGTTATTAGTAAAATTTTATCAAAACGATTGTCTGTTTTGAATAAATTACAAATGGTTTTGAAATATAATAAATTCTGATGTCCTTACTATTGAGGTTTTTCAATTATTAATTCTTTTTAAACGGTAGAGATAGCGATAACGGAAAACACTTTTCAATGTCCTTTAGGGAGCATTTCCTTAAATTCTTCTCAAAAGCCAAAAGGAAATAACGTATAACAAAATCACTTTGAACTTTCCTTCCTATCTTTCAACAAATCCTTCTGACTATAGTGAACTCTCGCGGGAAATTACCTGAGCCTTTCAGAGAGGAGATCTATATCCAACTTTACTAGGGTTAAATTCCTGGACATGGAAACAAGAAAAAAGTGTCAACCAAAAACTGTTTTATTTTAGAGTGAAATGAAGTTTATTTTAAGATTATTATATTAAAATAAATCTACTAAGTAACAGAAACGAAAGAAAACACTCCGTTTGCCTTTGTGCAAAAAATATTTTCATTTCTTTTTCAAATAATTGCCTTTTTTAGTTATAATGTGATATGAAATGTGTATGGAAGAATTTTTCTTAATACAATGAATGAAAATTTCTTTTAAATGTGTTTGAAATACAGCTTATTATTTATTATTTGCTCCATTATTTTTTTTTAATTAATTATCTTCAGGAATGAAAAGGTCCAAGGTATTTATTT